>OVAF01001043.1:0-26885 GCA_900406245.1 Odontarrhena argentea
TACCCGAATGGGGGTCATTTCTCAAAACCCGAAATAACCGAAATCCGAAATATCCGCTCAGAACCGAACCGAATATCCGAATGCCCAGGGCTAGATAAACGAGCAAACTCATTTTTTCATGAGTGTCATGATGCCCTTTCTTTTTTATCTCTTTGCTGGAATTTTTTCATTTATTTTTGCCTTTTGCTCTACTTAATTATTAAAATATTGTATTGTCTAGTATTTGAGTGATTATGAGAGGGTCCAATGGTATCACATATGGGTAGTGACATCATTATTTTAAATGCAGAAAGAAAGAAACACTATCATTGTACCACCTGTCTGGATATGGTGTGTTTTATCAAGTTATTGATGTCTTAACTTTATTTTATTTTTATTTTTGATTTTTTGCACTATATATTATAGTTTTGGAGGACCCTGTACCTTTTATTGTTTGTAAAGAGAAAACGCATTTTATGGGTTATTTTATCAGCTTTTTGTTCTTGGATAAACGTTATCAGTTGTGTAATGTAAAAACATTATATCATTTTTGTTTGGACACGGATTGGCTACATTTCAGAAAAATGGGACTCATATACAATGATAAAAAGGATAAAGAACAAAAATAAAGAGGAATCAAACTTGACAAGTGTTAACGTGGAAGTGAATTACCGGCCACCGTACCAACACCTCTAATAAGATCTTACGAAAAAGATAATAATAGAAGAATTTTAATCGTTGTTTAGTAAGCTAATATTCTGATTAACGGCCACATACACCTTCACACTCTAGAATATTTATATGCGATTTAATCATTTTTCAAACTTTATAGATAATTTTCTTCATAACAAAAATAATCAAAATCAGAATCAAGATGAGTGTACATGATCGCGTATATATCACCTTTTAACAATTAACTAAATTTAGTATATTTTAAGACAAATTTTTCCTTTTTAAAATATTTATTTTTCTTTCATCAAAAATTATATAAACCCAATTTAAAATAACACAAAAACTATAAAAAAATATTTTAAAAATCAAGTCAGGCTAAATACACCAAATCTCCATAAACAAAACTCAAAAACAAAAAATTTAGCAATATCAAAAAAGAGAAAAATGACAGATTGAAGAAAACATATAATACTTAAAATAAATTCAGTTTATGATAAAACTCTAATGGTAACATAAAAAAAAAAAAAAAAAAAACCTAAATCCACACCCAAAAGCCAAAACCATCAATTACATGTTACCATTGAAGGTCTAAAACTGTTGAATGAAAACATAGTACAAAGAAAATCTACATGTTTACAAAGAAAATCCATAGACGGGACTACATCGAGCACAATCAGCAACATAACAATCTTTAATTTAAAATCTATAATTTTGATTACAAGTGTGAATTAAAAACATAATACTTCAAAAAGTCAGCGAAAAATAAACATTTTAAAAAGTCAATTACCAACAAATGGTATAATGATGAAAGGTCACGCGGTTTCTACATGAATATAAAGTGTTTCTGCTTTTTGTTTCTCACTTTTACTTTTTCACCCGTTACAATTACAAATATATTTTCACTATTACAATTTCACACTATGCTTAAATCTGACCTCTTTAACATAATCAATTTATACTACATTCATTATTAAAAAACAAATTTATGTCGGCATTTGCTTTCATAAAAATCGTGTAAACCACATCCCTTTATATATAATAAATCACGATTAAAAAGTTTCTCCATTTTTGATTTGGCTTACTTATACAATTCCAACTAAATAAAACGAAAATTTTCAAAATTGTGTAACCAAAAAAAGGAATTTCAAAAAGAGAGAGGCGCAAAAAGTTTTGTGACAAAAAAGACAACTTTTTGGTCAAAAAGAAAAAAAAATTAAATATAAAAAGCCAAAAACGTAAATAAACGAAAACAATAATCTCCTTCTTTAAGCTCAACGTCTGGAAAACGCCGAGAAGAAGAAGAAGCAGCTTATCGGAGAAGACGAAATCGAGAACTTGCTCTTTCACTTCATATTTTCCGGCGACAAACAATGACAAACTCTTGTATAGTTTGATTCCTCTACCGAAGACTCCGATCACCTGATTTCATCGAAATGGGAGCTCGTTGCTCTAAGCTCTCTTTCTGTTTGTTCCATTCCAACTTCAAATCATCTTCAGTTCTCGAATCTCCCGATCTAGGTATGCTTTTCGTCTTCCTTTCTCTCTAGAATTTGTTTATTTTGAAGGATTTTGTGATTTTGATTTGGGGGTTGTTGTTGTTGTTGCGAGAAGATAATGGAGGCAAAGGTGAGAAGAAACTGTGTTCGAGTTTTAAGGAATTTCGATTAGAGCAGCTGAAATCTGCGACGGGAGGTTTTTCATCGGATAACATTGTATCGGAACATGGTGAGAAAGCTCCTAATGTTGTTTATAGAGGAAAGCTTGATGATGGTCGTTTCATCGCTGTTAAACGGTTTAATCGACTCGCTTGGGCTGATCATCGACAGTTTCTGGTAAACTCTCTGGCATGATTTTGATTGCATTTCGGTTTTGGTTTTGGGTTCTGAATCTTGAAAATGTTTGATTAGGATGAAGCTAAATCTGTTGGGAGTTTGAGGAGTGAACGATTAGCGAATTTGATCGGATGTTGCTGCGAAGGAGAAGAGAGGTTGCTTGTTGCTGAGTTTATGCCTCATGAAACTCTTGCTAAGCATCTTTTCCACTGTGAGTTCAACTGATGAAATGTAGTTCGGGTGATGGGGTTTGTGTAGTTCTCGACTTGATTTGTTTTTCTTTCTCAGGGGAGAATCATCCGATGAAATGGGCGATGAGATTAAGAGTTGCGTTGTGTTTAGCGCAAGCGTTGGAATATTGTAGTGTTAAAGGGAGAGCTCTGTATCATGATCTTAATGCTTACAGGGTTTTGTTTGACAAGGTGAACTATTTTGTTTTAGTCTTTCTTGAAACTTCTTGAGTAGTTTTGTATCTGATCTAAGTTTTGATTTCGTTGCGGTTTTCAGGATGGGAATCCGAGGTTGTCTTGCTTTGGACTGATGAAAAATAGTCGAGACGGGAAGAGTTATAGTACAAACTTGGCATTTACTCCTCCAGAGTATTTGCGAACGGGTAATACACTGTCTGCTTTGCGTTACTTTATATCCCTTAGCTTCCAAAATGTTTCAGGACACTGAATTTTCCAAAGGGAAACCCACTCACAAAAATATATTTTGTACATCTTGTGGCAGGTAGAGTGACACCAGAGAGTGTGGTATTCAGTTTTGGAACCGTGTTGCTCGACCTCATGAGCGGAAAGCATATTCCACCAAGTCATGTAAGTTCTCCACTATTATTACATATACAAAGTTTAGATGTAATGCAGGACCTGTCTCATTGTGTCTCTCTGGATAGTTCAAAAACCTCTATTCCTATGGTTAATGATTAATAAGATCCATATGACTTTGCTGGTCATGATTTGATAGTTCATCATCTTTTTCTTGCCTCTTATTCTGTTCCAGTATCTATAAGTCTGTAACCTTGCTGGTATACAGGCGCTTGACCTGATCAGGGGAAAGAACTGTGCAATGTTAATGGATTCTGCTCTCGAAGGTCACTTCTCAAACGAAGATGGAACTGAACTAGTACGGTTAGCTACACGTTGTCTGCAGTATGAAGCTCGAGAAAGGCCAAATGTGAAATCTCTCGTCACTTCACTCGCCACACTCCAAAAAGAAGCTGATGTACCTTCATATGATCTTATGGGTATACCACATGAAACCGAGACTGAGGAAGAGCCGCAGCTTTCTTTGTCAGCCTTTGGTGATGCATGCCTAAGAGTAGATCTTACGGCAATACATGAAATTCTTGAAAAGAAAGGATACAAGGACGATGAAGGAATTGCCAACGAGGTCTGAAGTTATTCCTTACTTTCTCTTACAGCTTAAAGTCTTTCTGATCCAACTTGTTATGGATATGATTATCTATTTTCTTCTGCAGCTCTCATTTCAAATGTGGACCAACCAGATGCAGGAGTCTCTCAATTCAAAGAAGCAAGGGGACTTAGCTTTCCGTTCCAAAGATTATACAACCGCAGTCGACTCTTACACTCAGGTAATATCTACAAATGCATATATTGAAGAATTTATTGATTTTGAAATTTTTTCATGCCAAGAGCAAAGCCATATTTGTCAATCATAGGGCTGAACCGTGACCCAACCAAATTCTTTTAATAACCAATCACTAACCACTTTATGTATACACAAGAAACCGAATCACAAAAATGAACTTGGTGGAACCAAATCCGAATAAAACCAAAATTCATTAATAATATCATATTCGAAATTAACATGTATTTTCGTTAATTTTAGTGTCGATAATCTTACAGCCTTTTGGCCCTTTTCTGGTTGTTTGTATCCAAAATCTGACCTGAACCAAAATGAAAATTTGTTGGTTCTAGTTTGGTATATTTCAAAATACCAAATGTGGAAAAATTCGAGTCATATCCCAATTCGAATCCGTTTATATACTATTTTTCTTCAGTCATTGAAATAAAAAATGGCTGGTTTGTTTTGTGGTATAGTTCATAGATGGAGGAACAATGGTGTCACCAACGGTTCACGCACGGCGATGCCTGTCATATCTGATGAACGAGAACACGCAAGAGGCTCTGACCGATGCATTGCAAGCTCAAGTTGTGTCTCCAGAATGGCCAACCGCTTTGTATCTGCAAGCGGCTTGCTTGTTCAAGCTCGGTATGGAAGCTGATGCTCAGCAAGCTCTGAAGGACGGGACTACATTGGAAGCCAAGAAGACTAAGCGCTGATAAAAAGTGTTCACAAAAACTTTGTATAGGCTTATTTTGTTCCATTCTCCATCTATATGATACTCATATGCATATTACTTTTGATGCATTCTTTGTATTTATTACGAACTCTTATTATGCTGATGATGATGATGATTGTGATTTAATGGTGTGCCTCATGGAAAGATCCCGTTGTGATTTTTTTTTTTTTTTTTTTTTTTTTTTTTTTNTTTTGTGTGTTGAGGCTTTGTCAGTTTATCAATCAGTTAAATTTTCCATTGAATATTCTTATGAACTTGAATCAAAAGAATTTATAAGAAACTTGATTGCATGTGTTATTAATAAAAAATGCCAAGAGATCATAACATGTGCTGTGTTATAGTTTCGTTAATGATTCTATTTTAATATAAGATTAGTTAGTTGGAGAAAAACACTTATAAGTTTTGTTGTGTTACAAAATGGAGGATAACTTAAAGTTAGATTGGAAGATGTACATTAGAAAAACAAATGCCCAACAAACCAAGACAATGATCACCATCGACCGCCGCTTCCACCAGCTTTCTCTAGTTTCCGTGGCCGCGGCATATGCTCCTCCTCCTTCCTCCACCACCACTACCACCTCTTCCTCTATTCTCTCGTTCCCTCCCTCCACGTTCCTCGCCACAGAATGGCAAATCTCACATACTCTACCACAAAATTCACTTCTATGTATTAATTTTTAGTCTAACACAGGTAATTAGAATTTAGAATGGTTTTTACATTTTTTGTAAATTCGAAAAAAAATTGAACCAAGTAGACAAAACCCGAGCCTAAACTTCTTTTTACTATATGTGTTTTATCGAATTAGTTACTTCATAATCACCCAAATTTTAAGAGTGTTTTATCAAATTAGTGATAAAACAATTCTAAAAATTGTGGCAACAATTTTACTTACATTCACCCAAAATCGAATACAAAATATTTTGATTAAACACATGTATCCTTAGAATTTAATTTATGGTGAACATTAATAATTAGTGGTAATGAATCGAAAGAGTGAAAAAAACATGGAGATAGAAAACAAGAAAGAAGTACGTACTTGTCTCCTTTGAGTTTGAACCAAGACTCAGCACATAGTTGATGAGCATAGGCCAAATCTTTCTTACAAGAACATCCTAACTCCATCAAATCCGGACCGTCCGATCCAACTTCCAATTGGCAAATCCTACACACAACACTCTCTTCCGGAGAAGACACACTCCTCGTAGAATGATCATCGTTTTCGGAGTGGAGGCATGTAACGACATGATCTTCATGACTACAGTCTGTGAAATACTCGCTCACGTCACTCTCTGCCAATGATAGCCGTCCACTTTCGGTCGTTCCTTGTTCTAAATCTATGTGGAACATTATACGAGGAAGAAGCTAGATTGTGTCCAAGAATCGATCAAAGATTTAGACTAATATTAAATAATTAAAAGACACATTGAAGGATCTTTTCCTTTCAAAGAAGATTTAATACCTCCGATTTTACATTTTTTTGGGGTATGCGTGAACACTACTAGATCCAACGTCCCATATTATATCATCTTGGAACAAATATATCTTTCCTTAGATTTCGTTAAGAAACATTTCCTAAAGCGTATAAATGTCATTTATTCTTATGATCATGAGAAACAAAAGGTAACTTTATAAGGAGACGATGTTTCTTTCCTCCATTCTAATGAATTCAACAACGGAAAATGGAAATTAAGTCGTATATGAATTATATATGTGGAATGCTAAACATTCACGCCCCTCAATTTTTTAAAAAGGTTTCATGTATATAAAATAAATGAATGTTGTCATAGTAATTATTTCATTGTGAGGAAAAAAAAACATTTCTTCATATTATTTCCTTCACAAAAAACAATTATTAGAAAAACTTACTGTTTGATAAAAAATTTTAACTTAAACGAATTTTTTAGCGGCAAATGTAACTAGTTTTACGTGAATTTCTTAGTACAATTTTGTTTAGTTGGTCTTTTAATTAACAGGTCCTGGAGGTATTTAGCCAGAGCTACTATTCCCAAGTAAATTTAAGGGGTAAGGCTACTTGTCGTCCACCCCTCTTTCTAACCGGTGTGGTCACATTTTTACCTTTTGGTCAATTGGTTAAAACATTTTCGTTTTGTGCATGTGGTAAAGGTGCCGGCCTCTACTACATGGAGCAATTGAAACAGCTACATGGCGTAAAATGAGATCCAGAAATATACATAAATATAATATAATTATATAGTACTTACAAATATAGATACATTGTGAATGAATTTTTAAGCAACGCTTATAAGTTGCAATTGCACATGGCAAATATATATATATATATATATATATGTATAGAACAAGAAAACAAAACAATGTTATTATATAGGGAAAATGTTATGAAACAGAACCAAAAAATCAAACTCACTCTGTATCCTCTTCTCTCATATGAATCAACTGATGATCAACATCAAAATTCATATTGGCGTAAGATAAGATCCATCATGATAAAAACATAAATCATGTCACACAGTTGGAAGCAATGAACATTTTACATAGGAGCTGGAGCTAGAGCTGGGGATGAGGCATCGGAGACAGGGCCTGGAGCGACTTCAGAGACAGGGCCTGGGGCGGCGCCTGAGCTGAGGATTTCCAACATGGAACGGTGAGGGTTTGTCCGTTGAGCATCGCACAGATCAGGCAAAAATGCACCTGCATGCATGGTAGGACGTCACGTCAAGTTTACACTTTTCAATTATTGATTACCAAACGTAGCTAAAACCATATATAGAAGATGAAATAGAAAGTTACTATATATGAAATAATAATTAAGTTAAGTGAAGCATACACCTCTAGCTCCTAACAAAAGTTCCTTGCTTTGACGACAAGAAACACCAAAAAACATGAAAGTAAGTTTCATGCATGTGTAAGACAATAGAACTCGTGGAATCTACCAAAAAAGCAAGACTCACACAAGTATAGGATGCTTACTTCATTAATCAGCCATCATAATTTAGTACTTTTATATATTATATTTTTCTACTTTGTATACACCACAATCATTTTAATAATTAAAAAAAAAAATTTCTTGTTTTGATGAAAACATATTTGTCACTTTTTTGGAACATCCATTTTAGCATGGCCAGTATCAATTTCTGAATATGACATCTAAATATTTTTCCATCAAAAATATAGATATGGTTTAAATTAGATCTAAATATTTTTTGTTATGAAGCAAGACCTTATACAAATGCAATTTATATATATAACTTCTACATACACACACACACCTAAAAAAGACCAATGCATGAAATTAAAGACAAAACAAAAAGACTATAAAAGGGAATGGTACCTTCACCGGCAGCAAGATTGAAATAGAGATCAAGAATGTTAGGGCAAAAGTCCAAACAAGCTGGCGAGCAAAGCTTGGTGGCGAATCCTGCCTCCATCATGGTGTCTGATGAGATTCCAACGGTTCTCCGATCAACCCCACAAGCGGCTACACATTCATCGCTCTCCACGTGGTTCACAATCCCTTCAACCTCCACCGCGGATGTCCGGCAAGTCAATTCTCCGGCCACATTAGCCGTCTCCAATAAACATCTTTTCCCGGTTGCCGATATTGAGAACGCACACATATTTGTTGGCAGATTCTCACAAATAATATCCTCCCCTAAAAAACATATAAACATGATGATGATTTAAAAATACATGCATCCACGTAAAAGGATTTAACGTTTTCTTTTCCAATGGTTTATCTTGAATTAGTCTTGTCAATATTAGTCAAACTATGAAATCTCTAGGATTCTTCCTATGATGATGTAAGAACTAAAACTTTTCTAACCAATAAATCATTTTCAAGACATATATATATTTTGGAATTGATCATAAATTAGCTAGGTATTGGGTTTTAACGAATATAATGGAGATTTGTGTACACAATAGATATATGTTTGGACGTACCTAAAGCCGCATGGAGAAGAGATGAGATGAGGATAAGAAAGATTGGCAATCTGATGAGGGAAGAATAAGACATTATTGCTTCTGGGTTTTATGATTTTCTCTCTTCTTCTCTTTCTATCCTTTTATTGATTTTTAGGGGTTAAAGATTGAAACCTTTAGATGTTTTCAAGAGAAAGAGCAATTTAGAGAGGAAAATATTGAAGGTGTGCTTTGAAGGGGGATGTTGTGGGGGTTTGTGTGTGTATATATATATGAGGGAATATACTTGTTGTTTTTTTATTTACTATTTATTTGTTTTTCTTTATAATTAACATTCTCTATATATATATGGTGCTACTATAATAGTAAAGATCGTATGTTTTGTCAACAGAAAATATTATATATTTTTATGTGGTTGCTGCAATGGAATTTTTCTTACGTTATGTGGGCTTGGTCATTTATTTTCATTATTAATTATAATTTGATTTTTTCAAAGTTCATGGAAAAAGTCTCTATGATTCAGTGAACATTTATATATATGTACTACTTGTTGTGAAAGCATCAAAAACAGCATAAACTTAGACGTACATATAAATGAAGTACTAGGCTTTCATTTCAATACTCTAATAAATTAAAGTAAATTAACTTGGCCTACTAATTCTGTTTTAAAACTTTATGTAATTGTGTTTGTTCACCGAAAAATCTGTTTGTTTTTACTTTTACTATTTTTTATTTTATTTTCAGGGTTTAATTTAGAGCTTCATTATTTTTTTTGAAAATTAGAGCTTCATTATTTTGGTCATCTAGGACTTTTACTAGAATTAATAATTTTTTCTACATGATATTATAAAAAATTAATCGCTTTGTTAATGATCAAAGATATAAATATTGAAAAAGATTAAGTTGAGTTATCTTTTTCATTACAATACTTTCGGGTGAGTGGCTTCCTTGGAAACAAAGCAACGTGCGTACATGTCTTCACGTCCGTATTTGACTCAACGCGTTACTTCAAAATAAATATCGTCACAACTTATAAAGGAGAACCAAGAAAATCAAATATTCTAAAAAATGTTATTTATCATAGTGAATTTTAAATATGAAAATAAATATTGTTTGCACAAAAATGATCGTGAGAATCACTTCAAATTATAATATTTGAACTAGCATTGTTAATATTATTTGTGGTGCCATTTCAGTGTCCAAAATCTCAATTTGCTTCAATTTATTTTAATTTTATATTCTGTTATGTGAACAATATTATACCATGGGTAACTCCATAAAAAAAAAAAAAACAAATCTGTCCCCTCCAAAAAGATCTATGACAAACAATTCTATGCTTTACACTCATGATGAATAATTTGATTCCTAAATAAATAAAGACCTTAACAAACGGTTCTATTTACATTGCACGATATTAACATTTCATGAGAAAATTGTCATAAAACATTAATAAAATTTAGGTCAGTCATGAAGAATAATTTTATTCCTAATAGATAAGACTTTAACAAATAGTTATATTTGCATTGCATCACTTAAAAAAATTTTCTGACAAAATATGTTTAAAAATTTTGGTCAATCCGAACCAGGAGGCTTGCCCCAATTTGACTATAGTTTGGTTAAATACTTACTTTATCTGGTGACGCCTACAAAAAGATTTGTGTGTTGTGGTCTTGGGTTAGCAAAAATAAACAAATACAACCATCAGGCCCAACTCGTTAATAAACACTACTAATTTAATTTCTAAATAACATAACACAAAAATTGGCCTGCTTATTATTATGCTTATCATCATCACATTCATGTATTAGTCTATGTCCGTAAAAACATAGCCACGTGTCAGTCTCCGACAAGATAAGTGGGACCCAACATGAATCCGAATCCTTCGTCCACCTCACAATCCGATCCTCTTCTTCTCCTTCTCCTTCGTCCACCTTCACCATTTTTTTTTTTTCCAAACAAACACAAGAAAAAATGGCAGCAAACGCGGCAACAACGACGTCGTCTCATCTCCTTCTCTCAAGCTCTCGCCACTTAGCCTCTTCCTCATCTCAGCCGCGAGTTCTTTCTCTGTTTGCCAACGGGAAACGAGTTACCGGGAGAAATAACCATCATAATGGTGGTGGAGTGAAGTGTATGGCGGTGGCGGCGGATGCTACGGCGGAGGCGAAACCGGTGGAGAGGAAGAAGAGTGGGTACGAGCTACAGACGTTGACTAGCTGGTTGCTGAGACTAGAGCAGAAAGGAGAGATAGATACAGAGATGGCGATAGTGATGTCGAGTATCTCCATGGCTTGTAAGCAGATCGCTTCTCTTGTTCAACGTGCCGGAATCTCGAACTTGACTGGTGTTCAAGGAGCTGTTAATGTTCAGGGTGAGGATCAGAAGAAGCTTGACGTTGTCTCCAATGAGGTCAAATCTTTATTCATTCATTCCTAGCACGTGCTTCTTTTGATATTCAATTCTTTGAAGCATTTTTGGTATTACACTTTTTAGATGGTAGAATCTTGAACACAACCTTAACTAAAAGTCTATAACAATTAATCATTTACAAAATAAAATAAAAAAAACAATCACATTTCCAATATAAAATGATTCTCAAAACAAATATATTAGTATGTGATTAAAATTGCTAAACTAATCTTTTAATTTTAGCCTACTAAATGCTGCAAGACATAAGAATTTAGACTTAGTCTTAACAATTTAAAGAATTGACTCCAAGACTAAGTCCAATTCTTATGTCTTCTAAGTTCTAACACTGGAAACACATTATAGGTCTATAGCCATGGGGATCTCTTGCTCATACATAGAAATCATGGAGATATATACCAAACAAATGACATTAAGGAATATTGCAGGTGTTTTCAAACTGCTTGAGATCAAGTGGAAGAACGGGAATCATAGCCTCAGAAGAAGAGGATGTCCCAGTGGCAGTGGAGGAGAGTTACTCTGGAAATTACATTGTTGTCTTCGACCCTCTTGATGGTTCTTCCAACATCGATGCTGCGGTCTCCACCGGTTCAATCTTCGGTATCTACAGTCCCAATGATGAGTGTCTTCCTGATGACTCCGACGATATCTCCGCTGTAAACTTACTCTACTCTCCCTTTCACTTTGAGCTATAAACTTATTATTACATTTTGGTTTGGTTTTGATTTGAGCATTTGTGTTCGGTTTCGTTTAGATAGATTTATAATGTGACCTTTTGGTTGTGTGTTGTGCAAGCTTGGATCAGCAGAAGAAAGGTGTATAGTAAATGTGTGCCAGCCAGGGAACAACTTGCTAGCAGCTGGATACTGTATGTACTCGAGCTCAGTCATCTTCGTTCTTACTTTAGGCAAAGGCGTTTTCGCCTTCACGCTCGACCCAATGTACGGTGAGTTTGTCCTAACACAAGAGAACATTGAGATCCCGAAAGCCGGGAAAATCTACTCTTTCAACGAAGGGAACTACCAGATGTGGGAAGAGAATTTGAAGAAGTACATTGATGATCTTAAGGACCCTGGTCCAAGTGGGAAGCCTTACTCGGCGAGGTACATTGGAAGTTTGGTCGGAGATTTCCACAGGACTTTGTTGTACGGTGGGATTTACGGATACCCTCGTGACGCCAAGAGCAAAAACGGAAAGCTTAGGCTTTTGTATGAATGTGCACCAATGAGTTTCATTGTTGAACAAGCCGGAGGGAAAGGATCAGATGGACACCAGAGAGTACTTGATATCCAACCTACCGAGGTACATCAGAGGATTCCACTTTACATTGGAAGTAAAGAGGAAGTGGAGAAACTGGAGAAGTATTTGGCTTGATTCTTGTACCAATCATAAGTCATATAAGTTTCTATTGTAAGCCAGTTTCTGAAGACATGGTAAGATGCCATATAGATGCATAAATGGTGAAAGTCCTATTTTGTTGTCATTATATCTATAGAGAGAAACCAGCTGCCAAGTATCAAGCCAGGACCAAATTTTATTTGTGCAATCTTCCTACTCAAGTGCTATATGTGTTCAATTTTGGATAACTATGATTAGTTGGAAATCAATCCTTAAAGCAAAATTTGAAATAGAATAAAAATCTATTAATCTGGTAGAAGCATCAACAATGAAATATATCTCATCCGACTCAAAGAAACACCATAACTCAAGAAAAGAAAATGAAAACCAAGCATGGAAAGAAAACCAAGAATTTCAAATTACAAAAACAATTGAGACCTCGAGCTGAGATCACTTCAAACTATATATAGTTACTACATTCTCTCTCATCATAACCTCACAAGTCTTTAAAAGAATAACACATAACTTACACTTGTATCGGTACCGATTTTCTCGTAAACCTGTATGCCTTTCTTACAAAGGCCTGGTATGTCGTCCTCTGGCTCGGCCACATAGACGGGAATTCTTAGGGATAGGGTACTCGTCTCTCAAAGATGTCGATGTCGTGTAGACACGCAAGTAGAGCTGTTGTCCCAAGTACTGTCTTGCCCAAAACTCTGATCTTAGGTTCCACATTCCTACGTTGTCCAATGCAATGTAAATGGCTGTCCATGATTTTGGGTACACCTAAATATAGATAATGTTTTTAGTTAGAACAAGAAAAAACATTGTAACATTGATGAAGAAGAGGGGGGAAGAATGTCTCACTTGGACAGTGGAACGCGTAACTGCATCACGTAGATTGTACCCATTTCTGCTAGATGTCTGCCACTGTCCACCATCCATCCTGCATTTGATCCAATCAATCACAACACACTTTGTCAAACTTAAACTCCAGAGATGTCAGAAAAATGCATTATGCGAGTTTGAATTCGGATGACGACACTAGCAAAAACTACTATACTTCATGTCCATAGTTAAACTGACTAAACAAAGGAAATAATCATATGAGAAGGGTATGAAGATTAATATACCCGACAACCCAGAAGGAGTAACCGTTGAGATGATAACTTTGGACGATATCTTCTTTGTTCTCGAATATAATCTCGATAAATGTTCGATAGTCGACTTGCAGAACAGAGGTATCAAGGTATAAACCTCCCCCTGTGGGTCTGTCCGAGATGCTGTTGACCTTATAGACGCCACTTATCTTGAAGAAGTCAGCTAGTTTTAGAGGCGTGTCCGCTGGCTTGTATGACACACTATTGATACCGTATCTTTGCTTCCCATTTATTTGCCCCGCTGAGCTACTGAACACAAGAGTCCTAACCAGTGGTACTAAACCATAATGGTATGAGCCTTGCGGGTTTGGTCGTGGTCCACTCGCCGTTAAGTTAGTTCTACGAAAAAACATTTTCCAAATCAATAACCAATGGATCTTTAAATTCTCTAGAAACACTTAAGAACACCTATGCAAGAAAGTGTACCTGATGGCACGAGCTTGGTTCAAGGACCAATCAACCTGAATGGTGGGGCCACCGGGGAGTGGACCAGAAGCTGGAGTAGACGAGCCACTATAGCGAAGAACACCGGTGGTTGTTAAGATTTCATTGGTGAACCGAGAGGACACAACCACGTAGTAGTCACGAGCAGGCTGGTCAGCAGTAATGAGAACAGAGTAAGATTGGCCAACATGAACGTCGAGTGAAGAAAACATGGTTTGGAGTGTGTGTGTTCCTTCGACTTCGACAAGCTTCATCCTATGGTTTTGGATTCTGAAGTTTAGAGAATCTTGTAATCCAACGTTTGATATCCTCAATCTGTATGTTTTTCCTATTACAACATATAAAAAAAGTGAAAATTTTAGTAAAATAAGTTTGAGTGAGCAAAATTTGAGGAAATAGACAAAATCAAAATGCAAACACACCTCGCTCAACGTTTATGGCAGCACCACTGCTTCGACCGTTGATAAGAATACCATCAGGCTGAGGTAATTTCCTTCCTCTGTCTAGTAGAGCCTTCAAATCCTGATGAATCAAATCATGGTAGAAATGTAAAACGGCATTTTTTACAATGAATATTAAAATGACATTCTTTATGAAATGGAAGAATGATCATTACCGTGTGATTTGATTTGTACCAATCGCCTATAAGGACAGTGTAATCCCCCGCGGGATCAGCGAATGGAACTGGAATACCAGGACGGCTAAGGATTCTGATACCTCCGAAGCCGCCCGCAGCCTTCTGAAAGCCAAGTGATGGGAAGTAATAGAAACTTCCAATTTGGTCTTTCACTTGCAAAACGTAAGTGTAATTGCTTCTAGGTGGAATTGGACAAGTGGTTCCGGCCACTCCATCAACATAAGAGTTTTTCCTGTTTTGCACTCCATTCCTACAAAATCATAACAATGAGAAGAATTCTTGAATTCTTAAGACATAGCACTGTTTTCATCGTTAAATCTATAAATTATTATATTTGTAAAATTATACTGTTTTCAAAGAAATTCAGATAAATTAAAATAATGATCAACCATTAAATGATATTCTAGTAAAATTACTAATGAATCAATCATATTATCAAATACCATCGATTTCACGGGAGACGAATGTAGAAACAGATAGATTGGTGCGTCAAGCAAGATTTTGCACTTAAGATTTTATTTATGTAACAAATTCTCTGGTTTGAATATCTAAACCGATGTAAGAGTTACAAAAGTTGTTGCATAAAAAAAAACCAAATAGAATGGGTTTTTTTTTTTTTTTGTCAACAACATTTGTAACATTAAATCGGTTCGTAATCAAACCGCATTTTGGGCCACAACTGGCTGACCCAATAGCCATAATCTTGCATAATGCAAGAAGCGGGACTCGATCCCGGGTGCACTGGTGCTGCCTGCCTTCTGTGGGCTTACCATCTGCCACTAGGCCAAGGCCACTTGTGCAACCAAATAGAATGGGTTACAATTCGATTTCTATGATATTTCAATATATAATAAATGTTAATGTTTTATTTGGCTTAAACTCAAGAACCATTATAAATAGTCTTAAAGCCAATGGTTTTATTTGTTTCTCTCTTTATTTTCATTGAATATATAAAGGATTGCTGAAATTTTCTCTAATAAAAAAACTTTAAAACCATTATAAATAGTATTAAAGCTAGGATTGGTTAAAACTCGAAAATTTGCTCTAATAAACCCCCCCCCCCCACCCCCCATTAAAAAAGGTATTAAAGGCATGTGCCTAAAAAAAATTTAAATTTATAGTGACCTTTCTGATTTGGTTGTTAATGAAGTAATGATGAAGATGGCCCATTTAGTGGATATAGGTGGAGCCATTTATATAAACAAAAAAGACAACTTAACTTGGACGACATTCTAATGCAGCCGACAAGTGGTTCACCTAAAGGGCTAAAGAGGATGGTCCGAGTGGATTACAGCTAATAAATTATCACACGTCCCCAAAAAATGTGAAAAAAAACATTCATTATTATTGTTGTTGTGCAATAATAATAACACTATACCCTTATATCATTTATCAAACCAAAAAAGTAGTAGTATAACATAATGATGTAATTTGTGTTGTTGTGTCTCTGAATTAGTCCTTGTTAGGAAACTCTGTGGTGATAGTTTTTACAAAGGTAATACCAAAAATTCATTTGTAAACTCTCTAGTGATAGTTTTTACTTTTTACAAAGGTATTTACCAAAAATTCATTTGTGGACCATTTCCACTTGCACCGAGTCTATACCATATTTATCATCTTCACATGCTATGCTATCGCAATTGCACACTTTTCCAAAAATATATTTTTATCTTATTATTTATTTATATAAATGAGGAAGCGGCAGTACAGCCACCAAATTATTCTCTGTCAATTTAACACATGTTTCTGTATTATATCTTTTATAAATCGTGATTGACCAATTAGAAATCAATCACTTAGTATCAAATAATTACACAGATCAAGTGGAACCAGAGATCTAGTAAAGTCTAACAAATCATAGCTTTTTATTAATTTGGTTAAAGGTATTTTTAAAAAAAAAAAAACGAATATTAAGATGGTAAAAAGAAAGAAAAGGTGCATACCCTAAAAGAAGAAAAGTGTTCTTAAAATAGGGGGTGGATAGATTTGGACCCTCTGGTTTCAAAATTACCATTATATTATTGACCATGATTTCCATAAATATTCACATTGTTAGTTAATCGTCTAAACAGTAAGCTAATTCGCAAATATCCGGATCTCGCGCTTAAATAATTATTATTTAAAAAAAATAAAAAGGAAATCTGAAATTTATTAGAAAAATAAAGTAAAACTATTTGTAACAGATAATAATTAATTAAAACCAAGACTACATTCTTTCTTTTTTCTAATTGAAAATCATATAAAATGTGTAAACAGAGAATTTTCATTAAATATAATTAATGGATCCAGACCTTAAATAATGATATTCAGATCCAAATATTAAGGGATCCGACATTTCACTATCCCGATTCGGATCCAAACCCTTTATAACATAATTTACGAATGGGAGCAGAACACATATAATTAGATCCCGAATAAGAATTACATCTCTGTACATAGAGATTTTCTTGGTATAGAAAAAAAGTGTTATATTATATATATATATATATATATATATATATATATATATATATATATATGTAACTAACTAACTTGTACGCAGAGAAAACCAAAAAAAGAAGAAGAAGAAGAAAAGTTCAACTTGTACAAGTCAACAACATAAAAACAGAGATGGTGAAAAGAACAAATAAGTAAAATACAAAAAAAAAAAAAAGAGATGTAACATACCAAGAGATCAAGAAGGGCTCATCTAAACTGTTGTGTACGTTTATGATCAGATTGTCGTTTGTCACACTGTGAATGTCCGGTCCCGGAAATTTCCCATCTATCAATATTCCCTATTTTTATTTTATATTTTTCCATACCACATAAACAAAATAACAATTAGCATTATACCAAAAAATACTTTTTCTTTACCGGATCTAACCTTTTATGGTAACCATATATAGTAATTTATTTTCATATTAACACAAATATGATATACACTTATATTTATCTTCAAGAAGATACATATTTTTTTAGTTCTGAAAAAGTAATATGTAGTGTGTACGTAACACATAGATGAAAGAAAGAAAGAGTTATGTTTTAAGTGAAATGTAAAGAAGAAGGTTGAGTAATGAGATTGATGAAGAACCTGTTGGCGAACACCTAGTGGATAAATGTCACCGTACGTTACATTCCAGTCGAAGTATCGGTAAGGACTCTCACCGTAGACCACGGCGGTGAAGAATGCTAGACAGAGCAATACGGCGTTGCCTCCGGATCTACCCACCGCCATGTGAGAGTGTTTTCTTGTGAAGAGAGAGAGAGATAAAAGAAAAGAATGTGAGACAGAGAATATGAGAGAGAGAGTATGAGTGAGTAGTACTGATGATATAAGTGGACACACACACACTAGAGTCTAGAGTTATGTAAAAAAATTTAAGATGATGATAATAATAAACTTTGGCCCAACAAACAAAATAAAAAGTAGTGTATTATAGATCTGAGAACATATTTTAATACAATTATTTATTTATACACGTAGAATAAAAACTATGGATTTTACTGCGTTGACTTGTATAAAGAAAGAGGAATTAATATTTTTTCAAGGAATTGAAAATAAACAAATTATATTACCTGGCGCCAAGTGTTTTCAAAGTTGGAAAAAAGTTATGTAGATCTCAACATTGAATACGAGTTAAAAAACAGGAAACTTCCACGTTCATGTGAAATAATTTACTGACACCAAGCTTTTTTAATATTAATATATATATGGTTTCTACGTAATAACAGCACCGACAAGAGTTTTATATTCTATAAATCAGACCCGGAGTTATATTTTAATTAGTGGCATTAGATTATATTTAAAAAACCAATTACTAGCATCATCGATTAATTTGATTTACCGGATCTAACCTTGATTGTGACAAAATTTAAAAACATTAATCTCAACTTAATATATAAGCAACTTTCATTTGCAGTATTTTAACCAATCATTACACGAATAATACCACTTTGTTGACTAAACAAAGTTTTTATTAACTAGAGTTTTAAAATTTAAATGCTAAGTTGAAACAGATGATCCTGCATTGGTGAGTCTTCACAAATCATGTCCAATGGCCTGTAACGTCACTTCCTCCTTGCAACATTTGCCTGTGGTAAGAGAAGAATGATTTGAGTTAGTGAGAGGATCGTTACATCATGAGAAAGTATGGACTAAAAGAATTGGAGATTTAGTAAAGGAAAAACACCTGAATTCGGATTCGATTTTCCAAGCAAAGCAAGAATGAGTGAAAAGAGCAAATGTATAATCCAGTAGACCAATAATATACCAACCTTTGAGTGTTTATGTTCATGTCTTGTTCTGGAATCACTTGGTCCACATTTGATGTATTTTCCGGCGTGACCTTGTTAGCCTCGAGAACCACATTCGTCGGTTCAGAAAACGACCTATGATTTATAGAATATAGTATAAGAGATAATATTTAATTTGGTATATACTAATCCTATAAAACAAAGCATTTACATTGGAACATGTCCACCCAATGTGTGCATTGAAACTAGTAGCTTCCTTCACAATCTATGAATAGTGGAACTCTTCGTTAAATAAGCCACCTTCAAGCTCCGACTCGATTGCAGAAGTTGAAACAATATTTGTACTGCTTTGTTTGAAAGGGCTGATTGTGAGTTTTCTCTTTATAAGGTTTGTGCTGCTTGTAGGAGGATTAACATCTTGCTGGAGATTTTTGGCCTTATTTCTACCAAGAGAACAAGCATATTTTCGCGGCTTTGTAGAGCAATGTGAGTTAGTAGGAACCAAAATACCAGGCTCATTCAACAAACAGTCCCCACGCTTGACCCCTGACCCGTCATCAACTTATTAGTTGTGGATTTGTTGGCCAATGTTAGTGTATATCAGATGGAGTTTGAGATGCAACATTGTTGGCTGCGTTATCAGTTTATAGCGTTTTATCCGTTTTTGATACAAGAAAAGCATACACAAGATCAGTTTTTACGAGGGTACAAAAGCTACAAAGTCAAATACATAAAAATTAATAAACATGTTAGGAGTACACACATATAATTGTGGTTTTTGTGAATTTAAAGCCTAAAGCATAAAAGAAAATGAATAAGATCAAAGTGAATCGCCCTATATATTTCGATTTTCCTTTTAATGAATTCGTGAATACGTAAATTAAACTACAATCCTATGATTCATTCGTTGTGATCAGCTGCGTGTGAAGACGTGAAGGTAAGCATGGAGGCGTGGATCGACATGATCAGCCGCATCTGACGACACTGAGACATAGAGGCGTGGATCGATAAGGGATAGTTTAGAGTTGCTCATTGTAGAATTGTAATTTGCTTTAAAATAATAAATCAAGCGTTAAAAAAAAAACTACAATCCTATGATTGTATCAGCAAGATTAATCATTCCTATTTGACTAGTCAAAAATCAGATAAAAATAAATCTCAGATAAATATTTCCTTTGTTTCCCTATTCAATTTTTAATTGCTAATTATTTTTTCTATGTCGGAGATAAATAAAGTTATGTATTTTTTAAAAAATCCAAAATACAGTTTTTAAGGAATTTTTAAAGTAGAAATATATTTACCTTAATTAATCATTTTTTATAAAAATTTTAAAAGTAGAATAGAAAAAAATTTGGCATATCCTTATAAAATTTAATTCATTGTGGGGTAAAAATTTTAGGCCCATTAAGAAGAGTATGACCATCCCAAAATCCGAGATATTATGAATGCATATTTCCGGTCCAATTATACTATCAAAAATTGAATGTGGCATTGAATTTAAAATATGTAACCGAAAATCTTATTAAAATAATGTCTATTTTAGATGTAAATGGGTTAATTATGAAAAATCAAATGCACGAGATTATAAATGAGTGAGTCTTTAAAAAAACAAGAACGAAGACTAGACTAAACAACCTTTTTCCACAACTAGGTATTACACATTTTTTGGATTCATATTCGCCGAGATTATACTTTTTTCATTTGTGGTGTCATATTCATCTAAGGTGAAAAGTACCACTTTAGACCTTTCAATCTTTACATATATTATTTTTTTCATCTCATACATTTTATGTTTTAGAATTTTGGCTATGAAAGGTACGTGGATCTTAGTTTTTTTTTTTTTTTTTTCTATCTAACCGAATATATAAATCAAAGGAGCAAAACATAACAATATCTCTTCATAACTAAAAAAACATAACGAAAGAGGAGAATAACAAAAAAAAAAAAAAGTAACAAGACAAATCCATTCAATCATACATCGGTGATCGATTTCTCCTAACTAATAGTTGTATGAGCTATATCTGCTCTCCCTGAGCAACATATAACAAAAGTCGCATATGTTAAAATAAGCTTCTTGCTATTTTGCTATTTTATAAGCACTCTTGTTTGTTTTGATGTTCAAAGTTAAGAGTTCATTCTACCTAATTCTGAGTGAGTTCAAATAGTAGAGCAACGAAGTTTGTTCATGTCAGCCATTCCTTTGGTTTGATGAGTGCTTTTATTGTCTCCACAATTGAGGACACAAAATTGACATACTTTCCTAATCCTACTTCCGACACAATCTTAATCAATTTTCTCTTAAAATTATAATATTTCGTTAACTTTAATAAATTTAATTTTTGCTTTATTATATTATTTGTGTAAAATTAGTACTATAGACTATAGTTTAGAATATACAACAAAAAAACTCGACATATATATAAAATATTTAATTTATGTATACAATTATTTAGTGGATTGCTCGTTAATCCGTTGTCTATTATGTTTTATCTGCTAAATATGCTCCTCGTTGTAGATCAATTTATTAAATCCACATTTTGTTGAGTTTATAAACTTTATAGATTTAGTGAAATAGATTGAGTCCAATCCGCAAATTTTAACTCATTTTAATAGTTTTAACTAAAGCTAACATTTTCTTAGAACATTGATCTTATTTCAGAGAAGAAAAACATTTATATCCTATATACTGTCATTTATCTCAAACTTTTAACCAGAATTAGAAGTCCAAAGTGAATACATGCAAATTCTAAATTAATAGTACAATTTAGAGTCTTTAAACTCTAGACCAATAGGGATTAACTGAAAAGATAAGCATTTTTTGGGTTACCATAACAACAAAGAAAGCAAAAAAACTCCCCACAGAAATTTTTTAAAGAAACGAGAAGACAAAAGTTGCTACCTTTACACATACCCCAAGTGCTCTCCCATCACTCTCTCTCTTCCCTCTCCACTTTACTCTCTCCGCTACAAAGATCTCATCTTCAATCGCTAACCCTAGAAATCAATCACTCAATCCATCTCTAAACTTGCTCCATTAATGGCGAGCGTCGTTCTCTCCAGGCCATTTCTCCTTCTGCTCTTACCTTTACTCGCTTTCTTCTCCAGAATTTCCATTTCCGAAGCTCAATCATCGTTCTCGTTCACAAGCTCCGGTAAAAATGCAAGCTTTGAGTCAGATGACATTACCCTTTACGGCGGAGCAAAGCTTGTTGACGGCGGATCTTCGATTCAGCTTAGTCACGGTGATGGGAGAGTACTCTATAAGAAACCCATTGAGTATGTCGAGACTAAATCTGATTTTCCTCTAGGCTTCTCTACTGTTCTCTCTTTCTCGATTGCTCCTGGTTCTGGTGGGAGACTCGGATTTGTAGTGTTTCCTGTTAATGGAACTTTGGAACATTCTCTAATCCAAGTTAGGTTAGATGTTTCTGAAGATTTCATTAAGTTAGGAGATTCAAATGTGACTGTGATTGTTGATGGTACTACGGTTCCAGAGATGAGTAGTAATTTCACAATTGTAGATTTGGAGACGGAGAAGAAGGAGATGTTGTTGTACGCTAGGATTAATTACTTTGCTGGTGGGCAGTTTTTAGAAGTCCGGTTAAGCAAATCAGAAAGCTTTGAGTCTGTTGTTCCTCTGATGTTTACTCGAATTGATTTGAGAGGAATGCTGAAGGATGAGGGTGAGTTCATGGTTGGTGTGAATTCGTATACCGGGAATTTCAGTCTTCATTCCTGGAGCTTAGAAGCGAGACGCATACCGAAGGGTGTGCACTCTTATGCGGCGCTTCTTGAGGCAAAGCGCAGAGAGGAGGAGGCGGCAAAGAGGAGGAGAGAAGATAAGGTGTGGGAGACTGTGACTTGCTTTCTCATGACCTTTGGATCTATAGGGCTTGTGTTCTTTGGTGTGATGCATATATGGGCAGCTTTCAAACGAAACAATCTTGCGGTTGTCATGCCTGAAGAACGTGGGCTTAAGACAAAGGGGTTTGAGTACGAGAAGATGGAGAAAATGGAAGCTGTAATGAGTAGTGCTGAGGCAAAACAAGAAAGGAAGTGAAGTCTAAGTTTGATGATCAATTGTGTTTTAGGATATGTATGGTGTTTATGTAATCAAGTAGACTTCTTGGGAGTGTAATGGTAACTAGTAATCCAGAGGTTCTGCATTGCCTAATGTAATAGCCTCCTTGTTTCATGTTTGAAAAATCTTAACAAAAAGGAAACCATAAGCTCAGAAATTTTAACAGTAGGCCATTAGCCTGAATAGCTTGGAATCTCTGGATGGGTCGCAGGCATCTTTATTTCACAAACAAAGTATTCACTATTGAGGAAACGATCAGTAAGGCAATCATTGACTCACGGGTGTGGCCAGAAGCTCATCTGGCTTGACCGAAACAGAGACGTCCGCAGGTCATCAAACCTTGAAGCAGCAGACTCAAAACAAAGCATCCCATCTGCTATAGTTGCAGAAGCTTGGGCCATCATTTTGGCACTTAAACAGCTAAAGATAGAGGCTACCATGAGCTATATGTATTCTCGGATGCTCAATCTATGATATATCAAGCGCATTGTGGATCAGTAAGATAACGTCAAGGTCTCTAAACCTCCCCTTGGAATTTAAAAATTCTATGCTCTGTCTTTCAAAGGATTTTTTTAATATGGATATCACACGTATAAATAACAATAAAATGAAGAGTAATATGTTCATTCATTTAAAACAATATGCTCACTAGTCACTACCACTCGGATCACCATTATTGGCTTTACCACCAATATTACCATGTGAAACATCATGTTCCTCTTCAGCAAAAATCTCATCGTCAACTTCTTCTATTGGCACTACACATCTACCTAATCTGAGCATCTATGTTTCTATATGTACACCTTGATGTAACCCTATCCTTCATTGTAAACTTGTACCACCCTTATTCCATCATGCCACTTTGGTTCATTTTCCTCGCAGGAGGTATCAAAATACGACCACATACGATGATATTCACTGCCTAACGTGTCAGTATCTGAATCACATTCACTGCCTTCTGTAAATGAAAATATTTATTTCATCCAAACTCTTCAAATATAGCCCATAAAAGGATCTCCCAAACCATGCCGTAAAATTGAAGCCCACATCAGAATCCCGTACATAGATGCTCTAGTTTCCAAATTGAGCCCCCTAAATAATCGAGTCCAAAAAAAAAAAAAAAAAAATTATTGCAAGGGAACTCGATATGGAGTGTGTTGAAAATTAGGATTATGTATTTAGGAAGTTTTGTGTCGAATTGAGGAAAATAAGAGGGGATATCACATTTCTTTAAGTCAATATGAATAATTATGATTGTATGCGTATTTTAATGGAAGTAAGAAATTGGACCAATTGGTAGACGAAAATTAATTAGACCATGTCCATCAGTGAACTCCTCAAAAAGGTTCTTAAAATAAGCTAATTATATAATTAATAATAAATTAAGAAAGTTTTTGAAAAAAAAAAAAAACAAAGCTGCGCCCAATCAAGAGATGACACGTCCCGTAACTCCCGTTGCTTAGGGGGTCCTTCGGGTACCAATATAGGAAGCGTTCCTAAAAAAAGTGGGCCATAGTTTTTATTAAAACTTTATTTTTGGATTTCTAATTGGGTTAAGAACCCCCTTAGCAACGTTAGTGGACGTGCTCTTAGGGGTGTATTTTAGAGTTTTTTGTACTATATATGTAGATATGTAGGTGCAATTTCAATATTATGTTTCTATTCCATGCCTGTTATAGCATTATTCTGTGTGTTCATAAACAAGAAAATTTACAATTTTTAGAATGTCAAGTTAACATAATCAATTATTTATATGTAATAATGTTATTATATTATGTGCCTTGTAAATAATAATAAAAAATGTATAATGAAGGTATTAGTAAGAAAAGAAGATCTTCAGAACAAAAGAAAAAGTAAATATTTTTTAGAAGAATATTGAGAAAAACTCATTCATCTAAAACCTTGCTAATATAACATCAAAGGGGATGAGCTTAACGTGAATGCACCTAAATCAAACTCAAAGACAGAGGAGAAAAACAGAATGGGAGGTTGCTTCTCATCATCATCATCATCATCATCCTCAAGTAGAGAGATAGATAAATACTATTATGTTTACCCAAACTCATGGGTCGACAAAAACTATGCCAAAGAGTTTTGTCTCCAAGAAGCTATGTACTCCTCCTTAAATGCTTCAGAGGTGGATAATAATAATTATCATCACCCTCGAGCTCACAACGATTCCCCAACGTTGATTCAGCGGCAAGAACCAGAGGTAAAGACCGAGATTGAACGGTTTAAGGAGCATGAACCGGAGATCAAACCCGCAGAATCATCTGGAAGGTTTTGTAGGATCTGCTTGGAAGAAAAACCTTGTTCCGAGATTTTCCGAGGAACAACCACATGCACTCACTTGTACTGTACCGAGTGCACCATCCGTTACTTGGAGACCAAGATTGGAGAGAACCTAGCGAGGATCAAGTGCCCTGACGTGGACTGCACGCGAGAGCTAGAGCTGCACACGTGCCGTGATCTGATCACAAAGGGCATGTTGGAGCGTTGGCACAACAACTTGTGCGAGTCGTTGATCTACTCGTGGGACAGACTCTACTGTCCGTTCCAAGGATGCTCCGCGATGATGATCGTTGACGATGACAATGCCAGAGTGACCGAGACGGAGTGTCCGACATGTCACAGACTGTTCTGCGCTCAGTGTAAGGTCCCGTGGCACGCGGGGATTGGTTGTGAGGAGTTCCAGAGAGGTGGGAACCCGAAGAAGAATAGTGATGATATGGTTATAGAGATGGCTAAGAGTAATCAGTGGAGGAGATGTCCTCGTTGCAGATTCTACGTTGAGAAATCTTATGGCTGCTTGCATATAGAGTGCAGGTCAGTATTTTCTTTCTAATCATATTATAAAATCTCTTGTTAATTAGGAAAGAAAGCTAATTTTCGTACGTGTTAATGGTTTGGTAGGTGTGGATGTAAGTTTTGCTATGGTTGTGGATCAGTGTTTAGTTTTCTTCGGCCATCGCTTTTGCACGTATGCCCCAAGCCCGATAATACAAAAATTTGAGCCTTTTATAACCAATTATCGATGCCTAGTTTATTAATATGTATTTTTTGCGATGTAATTCATGTCATTCGGAGTTGTTTTTTTTCAGGAATTTTTAGTTAATCAGTTTGGGATGTTTATGGTCGACTTTCACAAAATGATTTTGATAATTAAGTTAGTCTTTTTTTTTCTTTTTTTTTTAGCACTAAACGATTTATTGATAAGTAGCCTATATAATGTGTTTTAGGTTATTTAGTAAAAAAAAAAAATCAAATATGGAGTAATTCTCACTAATTTTCTAATTGTATAAGATATTTTTCATGTATCAAATGTTTGGTTATTATTAGAGTTTATAAATATTCTAAATGGAGCTGAAATTTAAATGTATGAGGTAGTTACGAGTCTTAATTTTCATTTATAAATAAAATCAAGTCATTTGGTATTATAGTTAAGTTAAACATAATATATTATATATATAATTAAGGAGTTATCTCTCCATCTAAATTACTAATGTGATTATTAGATGGAGAGATATTCCCGACTATATGTATGATTAACAGATTATAATTGAAGTATCATGTGGTATTAATATATTCCTCATTTTTTTCTCACAAATTTCTTATATTTTTCTCATATTTTACTAATTAAATGCTTATATTATACTTGAAACTAATTTTAAATATATGAATTCTCTTTCAAATAGAACCCCAATTTGCAACCTAGTGAAGTTGAAACTAATAATACATAAACGTTAACAGAATAGTTTAACTAAGATCAAATAAAACAAGTTTTTGTAATAATCATATTAAACATGATACTTGCAACTCGTGGACTTTTCCTAGTATATATATATATATATA
>OVAF01001044.1:8857-19815 GCA_900406245.1 Odontarrhena argentea
AAAAAAAGAAAAAAAGAAAAAAAGAAAGAAGAACAGCTGTTGCCTCATGAAGCTAAGTATGACCATCGGTAAGAAGCCGATCATAGGATGAAGTTAGTTATTTTCATGGATCCCCAGAGGTCAAAGACTCTCTACTCAGATTTGACACCCTTATATATTTCCAGTTTTTTCATTTCTAAAATCCCATAAAATATATATATATATATGCATACAAATGAAAAAAATATATATACTACACATTACGTTTAATGCTAAGTATTAAAAATTATATGTTCATTTCCTACTAGTCCTGAGATAAAACATTTCCTTGTCTCAGATTTGCGAGATTAGAAAGACCAGCTAGAAGAATAATTAAATATTCATAATGAGTTTAGAGCTAAGAAAATACTTACTCAAACATTTCTCCTTCTATGTGTTCCTAATTAAGTAATTAGACATATCCTTATTTCAAGTTCACAATCCTCTTTTATCACAAATTTTTGGTTAATCTAAAGTAGTAATAATCCATATGTGAAATCATCAAAAAGAAGATTGAAGCAGCGTGACCTGTGAATGCTTGAATTCTTGATCCTAAGAGACAAGTGAGTTTAGACATTTGCTTTGCATCAGTTAAAACTCATTAGATTTGCAATTTTAAGAAAGCCATGTGTATAGGAGATTAAAAGATTCATGATGAGCTTAGGGCTTATTCTTAAGAAAAAAAAAACCCTAGCTCAGAAATTAAAAATTCAGTTCTTCTATATATATATGCTCTCGGTTTAGATATAATTAATAATGCATACACATATATACTCAGGTCAATAAATCATATAATTTGTGTTTTAGGGTTCACAGATTTTTTAAATAATACAAATCATATGAATAGATATGCTCCCGACAGTAATCAACAGATTCAGTAAAGATATCTAACTAATAAAACTCCAAATCTAAAGGAAACCCTAAATAAGAGAAGCAGTTACTAATTAGGGCAAATCAAGTAGTCAACTTAAGAAAAAAACAGAGATAAATCGAGTAATTAAATAAAAATAAAATATAATAATACTATACATACCAAGAATCAGTGGAATATTCAAAGAGTTTGCCCTTATGGGAGAAAACAACAAGAGCAACTTCAGCATCACAAAGAACAGAGATCTCATGAGCTTTCTTCAAAAGACCAGCTCTTCTTTTCGAGAATGTCACTTGTCTATTGATCTTGTTCTCTATCCTCTTCAACTGAACCCTACCCCTTCCCATTTTAAGAGACTACAAACAAGAGTTTTTTAAAACAAAGAGTATGATCCAATTAGGAAAGTTTCTCCTTTTATCAAATAATAATATTGAGTGACTCCTTGGGGATCTTTATTTATGGAAGAAGAGCTTTGGGTAACAAGTGGTTTTAGGGAAAGCTCTAAAACCAGTCTGGTTTTTTAGCTGTCGACTTCTCATTGGTGTATTTTATGGGTCCATATTTATTTTATTTATTTTTTTGTGTATTTTTTTGTAACTAGTAATAGAAAATAAAACAGAAAGAAAATAATCGACGTCTCGTGAAGAGAGATGTAACATTGTACGGACCAGTGGACCTTCCACAAGTGTCACCTTCGCTTTGCATTGACGGCGGAGATTTCTCTGTAGATCTAAGAAGTAAAATCTCGACCAACAAAATTAATTTTTGGTTTTTTTTTTGAATAAAGTGAAAACCCCTTCATTTTATTAAATTTATGAAATGTATTTATTATTTAATGTTTCAGCGGTAACAGTGTAGTACAAGTAGACCCTTTTTTTTTGGCAATAGATGTTTTTGGGTAGAGTTGAGAAGCAATTGACAATTGTGTAATGTATTGCGTTCACGGATTTATACGCAGGATTTAAGGACCAAAGAAGAACCCAATAATTATTTATATTCACACCAAACTCGATCAAACTCGATATTCTCTAAGAACATCTAAGTAGGTGTCTTTAATTTGTTGTTAATCATACATACATACCCCTTCTTTAAGTTCGTACGTCAATCTAAATTTATCAATTTTGATTTTTCAGTTGATTTAATATTGCAAATTGTGATATATGATGCAAATTTCTCCGTTCGGGTTTCAATCATTAATATTAAGTAAATTATGTTATTAAAACAACATAGAATGTTTGAAACCAAAAATTTGCTTCTTAAGTGTTTTGACAAAGATTGTTCTGATTAGGGTTTCAATTGTTTAGGTCGTCAATTTCTGTTTTAATTTGAGTTTATATGTGATTTAGTTATGTTTTCATATCATACCGCTGAAATATAAAACTTTTATAAAAGTTTATTGTAAATTGTGATCTCAAACGGATTACAATTGTATCATAATTTTGTTTAAAGTGCTAAATGAATAGAGTACATTAATAGGTAATCTAACACAAACACAAACGCAACAAAAAAAACAATTGAAATCTAGAGAAAAGATAGTTTACAAGGGCACATGCCTATATATATGTGGTTATGCTGCAGTAATTGCTATTTGTGGAAAATTAAAAATTGATTGCTATGTCCATCCTCAAATATCTAAAATCCGATCCTATGTCAAATTCAAAAACGGGTCATATTTTATTTGTGGAATCATATTTCTAATATCAAACTACACAAGTTTCACATGTCATTGAAATAGAGATCACACTTGACCACTACCAACTAGGCATACATGTTTTATTAGTTTAACAAAAAAATTTCACTCTCTTCATTACTTTATTTTATATCTTTAATTTTGAATTATATAAATGATTTAATTAAGTTATTGTACACAATTTAGGTTCTCAATGGTTTCAAGGCCTATTAGTCCATTTGTAAGAATTGCATGACTTTAGGTTTTATCGACAAAGCCACCTCCCGAAAAAGATTCGACATGGTTCTTTCTAACCGGTTTAATAGATTATATTTTAATTTGGGAGGTAGTACTGATTTGATATAGGAAGATTCTTTGGTTGTTTAGACCATTCTTTAGTGTGGGTTTGATGTTGTTAAGACTGTTCTTTGGCTCTTTGATTCCTTAGAATTAGATCCGTATGCTCTACATTTAACTTTGGTTTCATTCATATTTAATAAAATAGTTTAGGTAGAAAGGAAAAATTATTTCAAGGCCAATTAGCACATTTGTAAGAATTGCTTGACTTTTAGGATAGACAACAATCTATTGTGCATAACATTTTTGTGAAAGATATAGTTCACGATGGACATATATATAATTTATTTTCTTAACTTTTCTGTCTACATCACAGTATTCTAAAATATGTGAATAGTGTAACGTGGTTTCGTTTGCAAACAAATTAATCATATACATTCGTTGTAAGTTGTAACCAATTAAAAGGCTTAAAATCGATGACCGTAGCTATATATATATCCCCTTCCTTTCGGACCAGAATTGAACATTACATGCATTAATGCATATATCGATTTCAGTGCTTATAAAAGAGTTGTAATTAACATGTAACTATGCAAGTTCTAATAGGATAGTTAGATTAAAGGAAAATTCCATAAAAAACCCTGAACTTTATTCCGTTTACCAATTTAATTCCCGAACTTTTTGGTTGCCCAGTTTCCTACTCCAACTTTCCGTTTTTTATGGAATAAAGTTCAGGGTTCAGGGTAAATAGATATGAACCCCCCCCCCCCCCCCCCCCCCNTATTATTTGATTGAACTATATATGTAAATTTCATATTTCTTTTTCTTCGTAGCAGCTATATTTAAATTGGTATGACATGAATATATATGCCGAAATGATCGTAGTTACATAACTAAATTTGAACATGTACGTCCTTAGATTTGAAACGATACACGAGTTATAAGATAGAGAACTCAGTGTTCTATAATATATATGCTAAATATATGTATGATACGTATATGCATATCATGAGCAAAAGTAGTAAGCACCAAATAAAAAAGTAGAAACTTGACAAAATGAGCAAAACTAAAAGAATCTAAGCTCGTGGCCTTAGACAACATCCCAATAATATCCATTATCTTGGCCTTTGTGATTACATCTTCTCCACCCTTCTTTTTTTTGTCCCAATAAGTAACCCTTTCCACTCTCTTTCAGTCTATTAATATTCGATGTTAACGTACACATTCTAGACCATATCTCCACAGAACTATATCCTGGTGTTAAAGGTTCCATACTTCCATATACTAAAATTAATTAGCTAGTTATCATCAAAAGGAGGTAAGATCTTCAATGTTCCAAATATTAGTACATGATTAAGAAGTCTTTTTGTAAGATAGAACACATGAAGTCATACCCAATAAATTTGAAATAGATGCCAATTAAGAATAGTCTTATAATCCCTGTAAGTGCAAAGCGCATAGTATAAATTGAGTAATTAGAAGCCAATTTCTCCAAAATATGCAAGGCTCGCAAATTCTAAGGATGAAATGAAAAGCTATCACACAAACCACTCTATACAATACAATAGTTTTCTTTAGAAAATAATACTGTTTCATATATCCAAATGCCGGTTTTTTAAATTAAATTGCATTTTTATCTTTTTTCTTCTCGGGGTAATTTTAAAAATACCACTTTGATTTATGGATTTGATTTCAAAATTTTGTGGTCTAATAACTCTAGTATATTCAAGTGAGATGTCATGCTCAAGCATGGTGCAAGTGAACTCATCTCTCATCGATCTTTATAGTGCGAATAGATTTTATGTTGTCCAATTGTTCATAGAAAATTTTTTAGTGTTTAAAAATGTTACAAACTATTAGATTGGCTTGTCAAAATTAATAAAATCATAATTTGTAATGTAGTTTAAATAATTAAAAAATAATGTAACAGATAACAAACAAAAAGAATTTACAGAGAATAGTGAATTTTTGTGATACTTAATATTTTAAGTTATATAAATCAATTCACAATGGTTTTACTATCAGATTAGAGAAAATGGTTCAGTGCGTATTTGGGCTATACTAATCTCAATCTTTTCTAACAAATAAGTAGATCAGATTTTGTTAACACTAGAAGAACAGATTAAAATCTCAATCTCTACCATTTATAAGACAAATATACAATAGAATAGATTGCTTTTTGTCAAATAAGAGAATAACAAACAAAGATATTGCTTGTTGTGAAACCTTATAGGCTCATATTGTATACAGTTAATTCAATTTTATGTACACCGGACAAGACTCAATTTATGCAACTCAAGAAGAAATGAATGAAGAGGAAAGTTGTCTTAGTTAGGTCTCCATCAAAGAGCAAGTTGGGTCCAATCCAGCCACATCAAATGTCCAATTAATGTTACCCATCATTAGCTTTTAGCCCCACCATTCTATATACACACACACCTACATACATGTATGTATGTGTATCGTTTTAAAAGTCTCAATTATGTATACGTATCGTTTAAAAAGTCTCAATTTCCTCATTCAACAAGTTATCATAATTAAAACGTGAAACTGTAACAATTCTGTAAAACGAATCTTACGAGTTATGAAATAAAAATTCTTGTTAATGGAATTTGTATAGTTTTACCTTTAACCAGTTTTTTTTTTTTTTTTCTAACTGAAAAAATAAAATAATATATATATATATATATATATATATAGTGTCATAATAACATAATAAAATACATATAAGAGAAGTACATACATATGAATATGATATATAGGCAGCACATAGCATCTATGTTGATGTTATCTTCTAACCACCACGTTCAATATATATATCCTTCACCACAAAAATCCTTTATATTTCATTTTCATACATCTCTTTCTCTAAATACATTCATATGTACATGTTTATATGTATAGTCGCTAAATATCTATCCTAAGAAGTTGAAATGAAGCAAAAGGTACTGTTAGGTAGCAAACATCATGAGAATTTTCAGTTATTTTAATTCCTCAATGCTACCAAAAGATGCTACTCTTACTATTGAGGCCCGTAATGCTTATTTTGGGTTAAGCAGACTTTCCATACATTTTTTGATCCAAACCCAAAATTGTATGTGGAAAGCCCATCAATCTGACTATTCACTGTATATATTTATATTTATAACAACTAGTTACGTGTGTTTATCAAAGGCCTATTAGCTCAGTTGGTTAGAGCGTCGTGCTAATAACGCGAAGGTCACAGGTTCGAAACCTGTATAGGCCATAGAATTTTTTTTTGTTTAACATTCAAACATGTCTCTCTAGAGAAACGTTTTTGACTCTGATTAGTTCCCCATGCTGTTCTCTTCTCTCACCCACGCTATTTATTAGTTATAATATATACATAGTAAATTGAAGAGCCATCATTATGTCTACACTTCTGAATTAATAAAAGGGTCAAATTTTGAAGAGAGTGTTGGCATCAAAATAATAAGTGTTTGAGAAGCTGAAAAGTTTGCTTTGCTAAAAGAGTAAGAAATAAACACTGTAGCAGCTTCTTATTTCTGCCCCATGTACTGTACTTTTTTCTCTTTTACAGGCACTGTAGTTCCTTGTAAATTGAACAAATTCACAGCTACAAAATAGTTTCCTGTTTTTGAAAAAAATTAAACTTGAGAAACGATAAGAAAAGAAATAAGAAAATGTGGGAAAAAATACAAGACAGAGTGCGTCCAGTCCAAGAGATGGACAAGTGGTGGATCTTTGTGTCTGCCAACAAAATTAAAACGAAGAAGAAAAAGGCCAATCTGGTAACGAGATCAAAACCACATCTTCCATATCTTGGGTGATTGTTTATTGATTTATGTTCTTATCTTATCCTTTATCAGTTAGATTTTGCGCTTCTCAACATTACATGGTCGGATGCATGTGTCAGGATTTTTTTTTTATTTATAAAAAATGTATTTTTCAACTGCACTCAGTATGATTAAATTTGCACCCATCAAAAAATTAGATAAACTAAGAACCTAAAATAGTTAACCCTTAAAAATCATTTTTAGTGTCTGTGGTATATTCGGAAAACATAAATTTTTAGTGGTACTTTTAGAACTAAATTTCAAACTTAATTTTAGAAGGGTTCATCTTTAAACCCTAATACTTAATAAATTTCAAACTCTAATTTTAAAAGGGTTCAACTTTAAACCGTAAACCCTAGGCACAAGTGACTTGGCCCAAGTGGCAAGAGGTAAGTCCGCTGAAGCAAGAATCACCAGTGCACCGGGGATCAAGCCCCGCTCCCTACACACTCTGCAATATGCAGGACATGGCTATTGGGTCAGCCAGTNAATCATAAACCATATAACGTTTACACATTTGATGTTTTGTAGTCCCACCGGGATTGTTTCAATAAACGACAAGCTCCTAAAATATAAAACCCTAAACATTTGAAACCAAACCCTAATATTTATTCCCTATGTTTTAAAAAGATAAATTTTTTGAACATTTCACACAGATTAAGAAAACAATTAATAATATATAATTTTCAAACGCCAAACATTTTCCAACAAATCTAAACGAATAATATTGTTTGAATCTCAATTATTATGTCTTGAAATTAACGATTCTGCGTTGAAACCACAAAACATACATATTTTTAAAACATAATTTTTTCTATAAAATTCATCTTTATAAAACGGATGGAATATTAAATTTTAAACCATAATTTTAGAAGGGTTCTTTTAAACTCTAATCTTAGGTCAAGCTTAACCTTATAATTTTACAAATTTGATGTTATGTAGTCCCATCGAAATTGTTCAGACAAATCATAAACTCCTAAAATCTAAAACCTTAAATATTCAAAATCAAACCATAATACTTATTACATTATAAACCCCAATTTTAGAAGGGTTCGACTTTAAACCTTAAACCCTAAAAAATATCTAAAAAAATGTATTAGAACGATATACTGGTGAATTGTGAAAGTTGTGGATGAGAAAGGGTGGTCAATCTTTCAAGGCCCACCTTACCGTTGTCTTAAAAACTGCGAAGAGTGACAATCCGTGGGGCCGACATTTAAGCCCATTGTGACTAGATACAATAAACCTATTGGGCCAAATGGGCTGGCAGCTTAATTGTTTTGTAGTGCCCAACGGGGTGGATATCATCAAATGGAGGAAGGGTGAAGAACACATGGGAAGTGTTTAACAGAAGGAGATGGGATTGGTGAGATAAGCATAGCCATAAGAAGTAACTTTACGAATGCTGAGGTTCACAACAAAAGAAAGCTACTTTACACTTTGCCCTCTTTTGTTTCCTTCACCAATTACTCCGAATCTTAGATATTGACTAGACAATTATAGTGATATAGGAGGTGATAGCTTATTTTAATAGACATATTCGCGTTTATACGTTTCTTTTATCAACAATAAGCGGTATAAATTAAATGGTGGTCTCTCAATGGCTTAAGGTTGGGTATGTGTCTGTCTCGAGATCTGGGTTTGATTCCACTTGGCCACACAACCCATAGAATATGCGCGAAAAAGAAATTGGGCCAAAAGGGATTAGTCTGAGCCAAAACTCTGTGATTTACCGAAACAATAAGCGGTACATGAAGTTGAATGGTAACTCAAGGTTCTAGTGTTATTACAATCTACGATGTATTAAAGGACTTAATGTCTTGATTTTAAGGATGACACAGACATAAATTTCATATCAATTTACTACCTTTTTTTTTGGGTTAAAGACAAAGACATTCTTTCCATGAACTTTAATCATTATGCTATTCAAAAATGTTGGAACGCTAAATATTTAGCAACATTAATTGTAATCACGAATTGTTAAGTAATGAAAAGAGAATGGATGTTAGATACTGGTTAGGTAAATATGGAGATGTAGAAGACACTGTCAAATTAAAAGACCAGGACAGAGCTCAAGTAAACTTAACGCATCGCATTCAACTTGTACACCCCAAGACAAGAACCCTTCTCTAGTAAGACCATGCCACGTGTTATCTCCCTTGACTTGTCCCCGCACGTGTGGGCTCGGATTTCTTCTTAACCACTACTCACTATTTGTGTCATGTTTATGTTTTGCCTTTTGTATATATTTAATTTGGAATCTTTACAACGTGATGTGGCATTGCTTCTTAATTTGCTGATTGGTTCACCCTTATCACTTACAAAAATAACAAATGGTAGCAGTTAGCACAAATAGACCGTCTCAAGAGTCAAGAATTACACGAACAAGAGCAAGTAGAATAATCGAAACATGATTCATATTTTAAAAAACCAAGAATTTTGGATCGTCTGAATATATTAGTAATAAAAATGTATGTTTTCCAAATAAAACAAGAATCATGTCTAATCCAATTGGTAAAACATCTAATAGATCCGGGTTCCAATTAATTAATAGGCTTTTGGGTCGTCGGGTTGGGCAGGGTGAATTCGGTTCGAGTGAGGATGTTGTTCGGGTGGGAACATGGTTTTGGGTCTTCGGGTTGGGCAGGGTGAATTTGGATCGAGTGAGGATGTAATTCGGATCAAGTACTAATCGAGTGAAGATTATTTAAAATTTTAATTACATTTGGATCCCAATATCAAGATTTCAAAATTTAATATCTAATATGATGTCACATACATAACTATAGGTAGTTGGTGTATGTCTCCTATAGTTTGTGTAACTTAAAATAATTTTTCCTTTGTATCGATTCTAAGTAGGAGCAAGATAGATATTTAAAAAAAAAAAAATGTTGAACAGCTAGCAAGATGGATATCTTCTAATCAAAAGTTATATTAAAACCACAAAGCTGCTGTTCATTTTCAAAAGTATATTTATTGTACAAAAGAGAGTAATACATATTTTTGCAACTAATTAGTCTATATTCTAATTAATGGTTCGTTTCATAAATATTTGATAGAGCCATGGTTTGTGGTTTCAAAAACAAGGACAGCATTTTTTTATTTTTAAAATAAAAATAAGTTCAAAGTTGGAATCCAAGGCAAGAAGAGATGATAGGTCCCATTTTATAATAAATACAATCAAATAATTTCACACCTTATCAGAAAGCTCATAAAATCAAATGAGCCCACCTCTTCCTTGAATTAAGTTCTTCACCCACGCATTTAGTGGGTCACACACAACGTCTTATGACTTGTGTCCCTCCAAATTTCTAATTTTTTTCACCTTTTATAAGTTCATAACCATCTGCAAATATTAATATCCCATGTAATCCCCTAATGTTAACGTATGAGTATCACATGATACGTTTACGACCCGTATATTCACATTATCACATACTATTCAATGATGAATGAGTTACCCATCACATCATCTGTTATATAAACCGAAACGTACACCTTATATTTGATTCTATCATTTCCTATCAACTTGTGCTTCTTTTCCGCAAATCAAGCATATAGAAAGAGACACCTGAATATCATCTGATCTTCAAGCCCTAATAGTAAAAATGATGTCCATGAAAGGGATCTCATCAGCAGAACCAGATAAGGTCTCCAGGAGAATATCGACCCACAAGCGCAGCAACGATGCTCATTCCGGTGAGCTTGACGTGTTCGAGGCCGCCGTGTACCTTTCGGGCCACAACGAAGCCTCCTCTCCCGACAGAAGACACGCACAAAAGTATGGCTATAACATATCAAGAGAGGAGAATCGAAGGAGATGGGGGATATTAGGAGGAGGAAGAAGAATCAGTTTGGATTTGCCTATTAGATATTCAGAGCAAGTGCATCATCATCTTCATCATGAGAAACACGAAGTTACAACAAACAAGGAGAGAATTAGCAACGTGAGACACAAGCAACCGAGCTCGCCAGGTGGGAGAATCGCCAGCTTCTTGAATTCTCTGTTTCACCAAACGGGTTCGAAGAAGAACAAGCCAAAGCCGAAGCCAACGGATCGAGAAGTTGAAGAGGAGATCCCCGGAGGAGGAGGAGGATGGATGAAGCGAAGAAGAAGAAGCAGTATTAGCCATTTCTTGAGCTCAAGCAGATCTAATTCAACCACCACCACAACAACATCCTCTTCAAAATCTCTGTTTTCGTCGTCAAGCTCGGGTTTTCGAACTCCACCTCCTTATCTAAACACTCCCACCAAGAGCTACAAGCAGTTTTTGAATTACACTAC
>OVAF01001045.1:0-26875 GCA_900406245.1 Odontarrhena argentea
TATATATATATATATATATATATATATACATATACATATATTTGAAAATAAAATATTTTGTATTAGTTTATTAAAGAATTGTAAAGTCATTTAGTGTTAATACTATAAAAGAAAAAAATCAATTTTGAGATGCTACAATAATTTCATATATATTCATATTTATATGTTTATTGTTATTTTCATTGCATTGTAAGTAATATTTGATAATTTTAGCTTTTAAAAAAGGATCTTTAATGCTAAAAAAAAAATAAAAAAAAATCAACTGATTTTTCTAATTCACCTTTGTTTAAAAAAAATGGTTGACAATCTATTTTTCATAATATTGAGTGTCAACTACACATAATACAGTAGTAATGTAGTCTATCAATTGATTTTTCTTAAATAAAGATTATTTTACTAATTATAGTGAAACATCAATAAACTTTTCATTTAAGTCTTACTCCACTTTTGTCTGAATGTGGTTACTAAACGTACGTGTACAGAGATATTTCCCAATACCAACATCATCCCAAGTGGGCCCCAAAAATCACGACACGGAAAACTAAATCCAACGGCTGAGATCTCTCAAAGCCTTTTTAGGGTTTGGTGAAAACCTTCCATATATAAAGAAGGAAACCGCAAAGATGTCATTCCTCTTTGCAGTTTCGTAGAGCTTTTCTCTCTGATAAGGTCACTCTTCATTCTCCTTCGACCCTTTTATCGGAATCGTCACTGCAACTCTCTCCGCCGCTCAATTTCTCCATCTCCCTTTTCATCATCGGAAAAAGTCTCGATTTTTATAAATTTGCCGGCGTCGAGGATTTTATCTGTTTGTTTGATTGTGATTGAAAAGGAGAATTGGATTTGATTTGTTGAGAGAATGGCTCAGGTTCAGCATCAGGGTCAGAATGCCAACGGCGGAGTGGCGGTTTCCGGTGCTGCGGCTGCTGCAGCGGCGGCTGGTGCGGCGGCTGCGGCGGCTGCGGCGGCAGGAGCGGCTCAGCAGGGGACGACGTCTCTGTACGTCGGCGATCTGGACGCGAGCGTGACGGATTCGCAGCTTTTTGAGGCGTTTAGCCAAGCGGGTCAGGTGGTCTCTGTTCGTGTCTGTAGGGACATGACCACTCNCCAATTGAATTGGAATTGGAATCTTGTCTCTCTTCAAGGAATTTGCCTACATTGATTTGTTATGTCATGTTTTCTGTGATCTCTACTGGAGAATTGGAGCATGACGAAAATGGCATATGCTAATCTAATAAAAATGATAGCTTTATTTGTTAATTTGGAGAGTGGTTGAATTGGATACTGTAATGGCTTCAGGGTACTTAGCTCCGCACAACATTTGTGTCTTTGAGTTTAGGCTGGTGTGAAAATTTATTAGTTGATAGATTCGATAATATTCTTCTTATGGAATTGAATGATATGTGTTGTTTTGATGTTTATATTCTTTGTTGATGACAGCTTCTAGGGCACTGAACGAGTTGAATTTCATGGCTCTCAATGGGAGGTGTATAAGGGTTATGTATTCTGTTCGTGATCCAAGTCTCCGTAAAAGCGGAGTTGGTAACATATTTATCAAGGTACATTTTTTGTTTAATCTCTCACATTGTCCTTTTTGAGCTTGTATCCAATGTTGGAAAGAAAACCTGGCAAAAAGGATTTTTCTATCTCGAAGTTTGATTAATTTGATATCATTTTTGACAATGTTTATTACCCGTTTCGCAGAATCTGGACAAATCGATTGATCACAAAGCACTTTACGAGACATTTTCCGCCTTTGGTCCTATTCTATCTTGCAAGGTGGCTGTTGATCCTTCTGGTCAGTCGAAAGGCTATGGGTTTGTTCAGTACGACACTGAGGAGGCAGCTCAGAAAGCCATAGAACAACTGAATGGGATGCTTCTGAATGACAAGCAAGTTTACGTTGGACCCTTTGTTCACAAGCTGCAGAGAGATCCTTCGGGTGAGAAGGTGAAGTTTACCAATGTGTATGTCAAGAATCTTTCTGAGACCATGACTGATGAAGAGCTGAACAAAGTTTTTGGAGAGTTTGGGACAACCACGAGTTGTGTTATCATGAGAGATGGCGAAGGCAAGTCTAAGGGCTTTGGATTTGTTAATTTTGAGAATACGGATGATGCTGCCAAAGCTGTTGAGGCTCTAAATGGAAAGACCTTTGATGACAAGGAGTGGTTTGTTGGGAAAGCCCAAAAGAAGTCTGAGAGGGAAAATGAACTCAAACAAAAGTTTGAGCAAAGTTTGAAGGAGGCTGCAGACAAGTCTCAGGGGTCGAACTTGTATGTGAAGAACTTGGATGAGAGCGTCACAGATGATAAGCTCAGAGAACACTTCGCTCCATATGGAACTATTACATCATGCAAGGTATGTGACTGAAACAGTAATAAGCGCGCTGCTTGTTCTTATCTTGAGCAGTTTTGGATTGATAGGTATTGCATTTGAATTTGGCAGGTGATGCGTGACCCAAGTGGAGTGAGTAGAGGATCTGGATTTGTCGCCTTTTCAACTCCCGAGGAAGCAACTAGAGCTGTAAGTGGCTACTATCTATGTGAAGAAGACATGTCTAAATTTATTTATCTCCTTTTCTGTAAAATGATTACAATACTTAGAAGATGCCTTCTTTTCCTTGCTTCAGATTGCGGAAATGAATGGAAAAATGATTGTTTCCAAACCTCTATATGTAGCTCTTGCACAGCGGAAAGAAGACCGCAAAGCTAGGTTACAGGTCTGCTTAACTCAACCCTGGTCTTAATTTTTAAAGAAGAATTGAAAAAGCCCTATTCTCATCATGCTCGTTTTTCCATGTCTGGCATTTTAGGCTCAATTTTCACAGATGAGGCCACATACTATGCCACCAGCGGTTGGTCCAAGGATGCAAATGTATCCACCAGGTGGTCCACCAATGGGTCAACAACTCTTCTATGGTCAAGGACCTCCTGCTATGATTCCTCCTCAGGTAAAGCTCAAAGCTCTTAGCAAAAAAATTACGTCAAACCAATGGCGTACTCACTTTCTTCTTCAATGGATATTTACAGCCTGGATTCGGGTATCAACAACAGCTTGTGCCGGGTATGAGACCTGGTGGGTCCCCAATGCCAAACTTCTTCATGCCTATGATGCAACAAGGGCAGCAACAACAGCAGCAGCAGCGACCTGGTGGTGGCAGAAGAGGAGCTCTTCCGCAACCACAACAACCTTCTCCTATGATGCAGCCGCAACAGGTTAACTACTCTTTGCACCATTTGTCGCTTTGGAAATCAGTAGCATTCTTACATTTGGCTTCATCTGTGTTTTTTCTCAGATGCATCCCCATCCCCGAGGAAGAATGTACCGTTATCCCCAGAGAGATGTAAACACAATGCCTGGTCTTACTCCAAACATGCTTTCTGTTCCATATGATGTGTCTGGTGGTGCTGGTGGTGGTGTGCATCATCGTGATTCGCCTGCTTCTCAAGCTGTTCCTATTGGAGCTTTGGCTTCATCACTCGCAAACGCTGCTCCAGAGCATCAGAGAACGGTAAAAATCTAATGAGTCTTTTTTGTTTTAATGTCGAAAACACGTAGACAAACCTGTTTTTACTGAAAACTGTTATGTTGTCTTCACAGATGCTTGGTGAGAATCTGTACCCGCTTGTGGAGCAGCTGGAGCCAGAATCGGCAGCTAAAGTCACGGGAATGCTCCTCGAGATGGACCAAACCGAAGTACTTCACTTGCTGGAATCCCCTGATGCACTTAAAGCTAAAGTTGCAGAGGCAATGGATGTTCTGAGGAGTGTGGCTCAGCAGCAAGCCGGTGGTGCAGCTGATCAGTTAGCTTCTCTGTCTCTTGGAGACAACATCGTATCTTGAGTTCTAAGTTATATCTGAAGGACCTCAGTTTATATTCCCCTCTTTAGTGTTTATTTTGTTCTTATGGAGTTCAGAAACATAGAGTCGTTCTTGAAAATTCTGGATTTCAATTTTTTTTTTGTTTTGGCGAGAGTTTAGAATTTTTCTTCTGTGTTTTTTGATCTTAATACTTTGAGAAGTTTTGGATCGTTTCTCTCATCTTTTTTACTCATTGCTCACTAATTATGTCTTTTTTGACATTTTGTCTGGTTAAGCGTTGTTTAAGCTTCTTCAACATTTGATGATCAAAGTCAAAGATTGAAGAAGCAACCCAACAGAAAAGAGAAGTGATTTTGTTGGTGTGTGATTATTCAGTTTGAGTAGAGTATCATATCAAATACAAGTTTCTTTCGAATGGGCTCAGAGGCTACATATGCTAAATGGGCAATGGGCACAAATGCTTTGACTATGCAGAGGCACTATGCAAACTTCTCAATTACCAAAATCAGTATACTTCCATTTGATAATTAGTCTTTCTCATTCTTTTCTTTGTGTGACCTTTAGGCTTTTAGCCATGATTTTAATGTTTTTTTTATGCATCTACGTGTTGAATCAGAATTCAGAGCCGTCAAGCGACATAGTTTCACTCTAGTTACCATTCATGTCCATACATTTTTTTTTTTTTAAATTCTCCTCTGCTAGTGATAGATTCAAGTGGAGTGTGTTCTTGCTATGAACAAAGACACGAGTCATGAGATTTCCTGGGATGTAACGGAAACTTCATAAACCGAAAGAAACTTGCACCGCAAGAACATATTGAAGAGAAAGTTAGACTTGTGCGTTTTACATTCTCTATGCAAACTCTACTTGAGCGATTTACATGTCCATACATATTGAAGTTATTACAAAGTGTAGAATCTTCTTTGACATGCTTAGATTAGTACCACCACAGAGATTCACCAACTCTTTCTCAGCTACCAAGTGATCTTCGATATTGGATCCGACTTTCTCTTCTCTATTCCTGGCAAAGTCCCGTGTCACAGTTTCAAGTTAGGATTCTCCTCATCACATCAGTTTTGTTACCACTCTCGTCAAGGAGTCTTTAATATTTAGCTTTCACAATAGTATCCGCAAATCGAATCTTGATTCTTGTTGCACGAAGAGTAAAAAAGGTAAAGCCGTCGTAAACTGTATTAATTTTCATACTAGTAGTCAAACCTATCCTGCCTGTTATGTTGTATTGAGATTAATCCATAGACAAACCCTGACAACTTCGCAAGACAGTTTCAAGAAATCACAAGTTGATGCAAAGCAGAGTACTTATTTTGGGTGAAATTTCAATGGAAACATCTTTTTGTTAAACAACTTATATACCGACCGAGCTTTATGTGTCGTCCACTGGGACCCTTGCCACCTCAATTTCGTTTACTTCGGCGGTGATGACAAGTACGTCATCACGCCACTCGTTTTAGACATTTAGCATATTCTTAGCATATCTGACATTTGAGTTATCCTCCTTCTAGTGTCAAACTATGGATGTGCATGGAAGTTCTCCAGTCAACAAGTAATAGTGGGAGATTATTATTGAGGTGGTTAAAATCATTATACATAAAGTTGAGTCGAAAGGGTTGAACTTAGGATAAAGAAATAGAGAAACCAAATCAAGAACAATCGGCTGAAAGATAAAGACCAAATGTGAGAAATGAGTGGAGAAATTTTTTTCTTAAAATGTATCTTCTATAATTCTTCATTCCCTGTGATTCTTGCATTTTTTTTTTTTTCTTTAAAAAATTAATTCATTATTGAAAGATAAAAGATCCAGAAGAAGAGATGGCCTAAATGGGCCAAGCAAACAAGTCATACAAAAGAGTCCAAGCCCAAAAAATACAAATCCTATAGCCGAAACGTAGACTATTAGCTGTAGGGACCAAGGACGTGAATATTTCTTAGCTAAAAGAAGTTTCAAGCTGCTACCGGTCTGATCACTTCTGCGAGCCACGCCGGACCACCCATTAAACGTTGAGATCGACCAACCGTTATTTCAAGAGATTTTTTGTTACATATTTTCGAACTAAATTTTACTTTTAACGTATGATCGTGAATTTCAAATCAACATATATTTTTTTAAACCATTTCATACATAATTCTCTCTTTACTTAATATGCCTAGAATTTTAACACCAACCATTATTTATGGCACACAAAAGTTATCAAATTACCTTCGCTTTGTAAACACTAAATAGTCTTCAAAATACATATTCGTTTAATTGAAAAATCAATTGAATTCGGTCTACAGAGTTTCTTCGATTTTAATACATATATTTCTAATTATAAAAGACTTACTGTATTCCAACCAAAAAAAAAAAAAAAAAAAAAAACCCAAANAGTTTACTCTTATACATAACATAGATTCATAATATTACCCGGTAGTGAATTTTAAATGGAAATTAACTATGGAAAATTAGCAAGTAATGGCTTGTAATTTCGTCCATTTAGCAAAATTAGTCTTCATATTTTTCTTTTTCTTTTCCTTTCGAATGTTGGACTAATGAATTGTGCTCTGTGAATGACTGCCACGTCACTTGACACAAGAATTATACCAGTTTGTCTTCTATATGTGAGAGAGTAATAAAATCTTAGACCGTTTTCCATAAGTTCAAAACCTCGTAAATGAATATGAAATGATTCAGACAAATATAATTTAATTCAAAAAGTCTTTCTTTCCCTTTTTTTATTTATGTGAAAAGTGTAAGAAAAGGACACTGAAATCTCTGACGATCAATGATTACTGGCACTGAAAACCATAAAGATAACGCTCACTTTTACCAACCAATACTTATGAGACAGTTAAGATAATCACAAGTTAATTAAGGATCTATTTTCTCTTTTTTTTTTTTTCTTTTGCTTTTTAAAATCAGAGTAACAAACTTCTTTACAAAAAAAAAAAAAAAAAAAAAAAAANTCTTTTTGTTCTACACAAAAACTTGAGTACCAGACTTCTTTGCTAACCATTAAGAAACAAGTTACATTAATTACTGAGAAGATCACATAAGAAGTTATTTAGTGAGAAGTTACATGATTTTGGCCTTAGATTGTAAGAATATTAGTGAAGCAATCTTAGTTTAGTGTAAGTTTTTTCACATGTATTATGCATAATTTAGGTCAATGAACCGACCAATTGTAGTCCATATATATATGTTTACATGGTTGGAAAAAAAAGTAACGATATTATGATATATGCCTCACTATTTGTTGGTGTGAAGATTGGCCAAATAGTTACTAATTTATGATAATTCTACTAAAAATCGATATACTTAAAAAAAAAAAAATCATAAAAATATGATATTTTATAAAAGTGGTAATCTGAAAAATGGTAATTTTGAATTTTTCCCGATAATTAATGACCATTCTCAGTATAAAAAATGTTACCATACTTGATACTACTATTATAGTACTATACAATTATACAACGCGTAAAGAAGATTTTTTTATTATTATTAAATCATCAGTGAACTAACGTATGTTTTTTGTACTTATCGTTAGAAAAGATTTGCTTACAATGGTATGACACGTGTCAAATAATTGAATTTTTTTAAATGATATAAAACATTTATAAATTGGGGTGCATTTCCTAAACTATGATTTAAATATAATAATTAGAGTGTAACATGTACTAAGTAAGTTTATTTAATAGTGATTGATCTATAGTAAAATATTTTGAAGTACTTTTAAATTTTTGATGTAATAAATTTAAATTTTCTTAAGAGATAAATTTATGGAATATATTGGACCATTACTTGAGTCTTGTGGTTTGTGCCGTTGCGTTACACATTTGGAACTATCAATATGTCATCGTCTGAGTTCGAACATAGGTTAAGGCATTGCATATTGTAAAAAAAAAAAAAATCAAATACTTGATGAGTATGAAATTTTACAAATTAAGTTAGAAGAAAAATTAATACGGTGACATACATATGATATTTGGAATGTAAGAACAGGTTTTTTAGAAATCATTTTCTGACTTCCAAGAAAAGAAAAAATAATTATACTTATTATTAGTTATTTTCTCTGAAGCTTCAACAAAGTAAAAAATACAGTTCATATACAACTGTTCTTATTGTTTTATCAACTTTTCTATGTTGTTAAAAGACTTCATTTTTGTTTTATCAACTAGAAGACTACAACTCCCAATCTGACATTCTAAAATTTTGAACCAAATTATGGCTATTAGTACAATTTTATGGAATATGCATGCCCTGATTCACTTCAAATACAACTGTTCTGATTAATTAATTTGGTCTAAAGATTATTCGAACGTTGAGAACAAAAGACAAATCATGAAGCAGTAGCAATTATAGCATACATCGTAAATTGAAGATACTTCGGGGTTTTACCACCGATTATTCAAGATGAATGTAGCCGTTGAGTAGATTATCCACTGATTTTTTTAATATCCTATTTTCCATATATATGTAATTATATAAATTGAACGTTGGTAAATAGCAATTTTTCATCTTTCATCGTGAATCATGTGTCGTAGAAGATAAGACAACTGTAAATGTTGTTAAAAGCTTTTCAAAGCAAGTTGCCGTTGTTCATAATCGATTTTAGCATTTTTAGAATTTAAGAGAATAAAAAAATAAAAAAATTAAAAATAATTTATCTTTGCTTTTCATTTTTTCCTACACAAAATTATATATTATGTATTCAAAATATATATAACAATAAGTTAATATCCATGTAATCAGTAATTTGATATAAAAAAAATACAAATTATTTTCTTTTAATTAATGAGTAGAGTTATCTAATTTGGTCAACCAAACTAAGCTGTACTATATATAATTGTAGCTCAGGTGTTGTCAAGGATAAGAGATCATGAACGACATAAATGTATACAGGATCTTTGAGTTTTTTAACAGTTAAGAAAATAAAAATTAAAGTGCAAACAAATCTCTAGCTAGCTAGACGTTGGTTCCATCCTTGTTCAAATAAGTGATAAATTCTTGTGAAGATTAACAAAATCAATTACAACAAATATTGCCATTTTAAAAGAAAAACCTTCTAATCAGACGAAAAAGCTAGTAGACTGATAGTAGAACAATGGTATGTCATTACAAATCATAACTTAGAGGAAAAATTGTTCAAACTATATTACATATATATAATAGTACGTTTAAGGGGGGGAAAATATGAATTTCAAGTTACCAACTTAAAACTATACATTAAAAATATAGTTCACAGCTAATTTTTACTCACTAAACTACATGATTTATATTTATTAGTTCAAGTTGAATTTTTAACCATGTTAATATGTTTTGTGAAATGCTGATGGGGGTTTATAAGAAAATCAGAAATTGGCCGTAGCTCGTAAAACTTGGTGACTAATACTGTATATTAATTTATTTCCAAACAATTTGACTCAAAATATGACATTTATGAACTGCAAAATAATAGATACTCAATAAACCAATTTAATATTAAATAATGGAAGTTAATAAATACCCCTTGACCCTTGTACTAGCTTACTAACAATAATACTTAAGGATTAGTAAGCTCCCAAAATTTTGACTAGTAATTATGAAAAAAAAAATACAAATGTAATTAATTTGATGTGGTTTTGGTCTTCCATAGAGAGAATTACTTACCAAAATAATTTTATGACTTGTAATTTTATCGAAACCGAAAAATAAGAAAGGATTTTCTGGTCATAGAGAATTAATTATCTTATGGTTAGATCTTAATAGTTTTTTTAACAACTTCATAAAAAGCCAAAAAGAAAAAGAATATATATCCTTACTGAATTTGATGTCTTAGTAACGGCCTCGTCTTATGATTGTATTTTGGCTTTTCTTATGAGTTCACTTAACTTTCTCTATATATATCTCTTCTCCAAGTTCTCTTTCTTTCACCATCTTCATACTTCTCTCTTTTTTACTTTCTTAATTTATATAAAACATTCATAAAAGCATAATAAATACTCAAAGAAAAAAAAAGTTTTAGGATGAGCATTCAATTCAATATGACTAATGCTCAAAAATTGGGACAAGAGGGCTTTATATGGGGCATATCCAATTCTGATGACTCGGGAGGCAGTTTCCGAAGAATTGAGAAGCAACCGGTTTCATCTCAGCCCTTGGAAATTCCGCGACCAGCGGGTAAGGGGAAAAAGAGGGCTAAAAGAGATGGTATCGATCATGAAGACGAATCCCCCGATCACGAAATACATATATGGACCGAGAGGGAGAGAAGGAAGAAGATGAGAGACATGTTTTCTAAACTACATGCTTTGCTTCCCCAACTTCCTCCTAAGGTAATTAATACGATTAATAGTAAGATTAAACATACTAATTCATTTTTTTTTTGTCAACTACTTTAATGAATTTTTTCTTATGTAAATCACAATTTCTTGAATTGGTAACTCGCATGCAGAAGACTGAATATCCTATTTTGTAACGCGGTTTTGCATATGAACTATCACTCGTATAAGATTGACATACGTTATATAATTATCTTAAAAACGCGGTTTCATGCGGATAAATACATTTAATAAAAAAGAAAAAAAAAATCAAGATTTAATCTTATGCAAAAAATGATAAGTTTGTTTGGTCTGTTGATTGAAAAGATTCAAAACTCATCAATTTTAAAATCTGAAGATTATTTCTTTTTTATCACGAATCAAAACATATAAACTGTATAAGTTTTTTTTTTTTTTGTTAAAGTTATTAGGAAACATAGCATTTCTCTTGTGTTTCTTCTCTCTCTTTTTTTTTTTTTTTTTTCATAAAGGTTTCTTTCTGATTTAGATTATTGAGTTTCAGATTTAACTTTATTCAAGTGTTAATGGTTTGTTCTTTATCAGGTTTAGTTTCATATCTTTTCGCTATATGTAATAAACAAGTATATCTAACAATTCTAACTTAAAATCGGTGTAATCTGTCAAAGCCGAGCTTTGGATATCTTTCTTCTTGTTTGTCTTTGTCCCAATTTTTTAATAAGAATTTTTCTTGTCGGTGTTATGTACATATTAATGCATATCGACATCTATATGTCGGATATCTTACGTTATGCAAACTCATAATTTTTTTTTAATAATGATCTACAGGCAGACAAATCAACAATAGTAGACGAAGCTGTGAGCACCATCAAATCTTGTGAACAAACTTTACAAAAACTACAAATGCAAAAACTCGAAAAGCTTCACTATTCTTCTACTTCAAACACAACTCCTACTCCTACTCCAACTCCTAATGCTACTCCTACTTTCGCTTACAATCCATCTGCATCTTCATCTCCTACAACTCTCCTCACACCAAACTCCTCAAGCCATCCTCAAACCCTTCCCCTAGGCACGACCGCAACCGCAACAGATTCTTTTTACCCTCGCGAAGCTTTCTTGGCTGATCAGATCTCTTCTTCCAGTGCAAACCTGCCTTACCCTTGTAAGGACCGGATGGCGGCTTTCAATACTTGGTCCTCTCCCAACGTTGTGATGAACATTTGTGGGAATGAAGCATTCTTCAGTTTGTGTTGCCCTAAAGAAAAAACCGGGGTTTTTACAGCTGTTTGTTACTTGTTTGAGAAGTTCAACATTGATGTTCTGTTTGCTAATGTCTCCTCTAATGTTTTCTGGAGCACCTACATGATCCAAGCACAAGTACTTTAACTTATGTTTATCTATCAACATTTCATAAGATTTATGTGTTGGTATTTATGATGGTTTTGTTTGGTACATGACAGGTGAATCCGGGTTATGAGAATCAGTTGTTGGGAGATGGGTTTGGAGTTGTGGAAATCTTCAAGCAAGTTGCTCATGAACTGGTCTTATTCTTTCAATCTCCTTGATTACAAATGGCTGGTTTCGGGTTTAAGTTTATTTTCGGGCGATTATAAGAAAAGAAAGAAGAAAAAAGAGAAGCAAAGAAGATAGTTGGCCAATGATTGTTTTCTTAAAATTTATAATAGTTTCTTAATTATATATATCTCAGTGTAGTTAAACAAAATATTGTGTAATGGGACGTCGAAATATGCACCTTATGAATGTTAAATTTTACTTATTTTCAGAACATCTAGATATGCATTTGTGTACTATATGCCCTAATGAATATTTTCATTTAATATCCCAAACCTCTCTATTCGCATTTTTTGGAGTGGAACATGATTTTGAATTCTATATAGTGAGGTTAAGATGAGATGAATATAAAGATAACATGAGTGAAAATCATTCGTATGTAATAGATAAATTTACAACTGACTAGATTAATCACTGACTATAATTTTGCAAGCGTTGATAGAAATATAAACACCATAGTAAACGAACGCTAAAGCAAATGAGGTTTCAAAGCAAGAATGCTAGCTATAATACCATTTTAAGTGACAACAGGGCTTTCAACACCCTTCAAATCTATCTACATATGATGCTATGTCTATGGCGAATGATCAAATACACAAAGTATTGAGAACTCTCTCAGTGAGCGAGAAGGTTTGATTAATTTGAAAGTTAAGATGTATGTACTAGGGTTTGTTTAAAGTTCGAGAATGAATTTTGAGGTTCGAATCTAAACATCCTTTTTAACTTTTACCCAAAAAGTGAAAAAAAGGCTCTTTTCCATCAGCTTTAGTAAGGCCTTTTATCATGTTTTCTTTGTTGTTTGCAACCATCTTATTTTTATAGATACTGTTTAGCCCGGTTCAGTGAACCGGGTTCACACAACATTTTAACATACAAGCTTATAAAACTTGTTTTACTACTTAACCTACTATATATTACATAGTTAAAGGACATACTAGCAAATGAAGAGATGATGATATTCCATTATTTTCTTTATATATGACCGTTTATATATTCATTAATCATTATATAACTAAAAAAATTAAGAGATTTATATTCAAACTTAAGAAAACCTTAAGAAATTACGGTCAGCTATCTCATGAGATCTGACCGGCGTTTGATAGCTCTTAAAGCCAATACCGGTTCCACTGTATCTCTTTTCCTCTTACAGTATTTGATTGATCTTTGTATGGTTTGGTAATTCAGACGATTTTTTTTTTTTTTTGATGATAGTGAGACCGACAAATCGAAGTGTTGGTTCTTAGTGTCAATGAAATGGCTTGACCATTAACGCTTCAGTTGCTCTTTGGTTAATCTTTTCTTCATGACCAACCAAATCTTATTTTTCATCTCAGATGATGAGATCAGTCGAATTGTCGTTCTGGTCAAATACGCTTCTTGTCATTGTCATTTACATCGTATTTTGTTCCAAACCCAAACTATCCTTGTTTCAGAAGGTTGTAATTGTTTCTCTAAAATTTAGTTCAACTACTATATAAGAGTTTCTAGAGAATAAAAATTGATTAATCGGGAGTTTTTGGAGTAGATTTTGGGGCACCTATTCATCGTCCTTTAATTTGGTTCAAGTCTCGTTCTCTCCATCCCTATCGTTTTTGGTCTTTGGTAATTTATTAAAACATAACAAGATCGTACACGATGCCGGCTGTCACCATTCCAATGCCCCATGGTCAAAGCTGGCGAACCAAAATGGTACCCAGAGTCCTTACAAAACAAGTAGAAAAAAGAGAACAAAATCAAAACCCAAACAGACCTTAACTAAAGTTGAATTAACCCGCAAATGGAAACCATAAACTAGAAACCTCGATGATCCCAAACCGAACGAGCATCGGATTCCTTCTTCCTCCTCTAGTGAATTAACCTACCTCGCTGTGAAGATCCAAGCTGACTCATCGAGATATTGTGGCCAAATCTACTGCCCTAATACACTTTGAATGGCACGACAAAGGGAAGTGCCTAAAATTTTGGCTCTCGAGCAAACCAACCTAGCAGAAATAAGGAGCGAAGATCTGTCCTCGAGAAGCACTGGTAAGTCTCTTAAATCGATCCAGAATAGAGCAATTGACCATCGAAAAAATCGAAACCCGAGCCACCTAACTTGATGGAAGATCAACTATAATCATAGGTAAATTTGAGAATTTTTCTCAACCCAATCTCTAAACCTTTAACCGAAGAAAACAGTTCATGAGAGACTAAGACAACTACGATGATATGTCAGGAAGCAAATCTAGTAGATGTACTAACATGCAAGACGAAAGGCTTTCGGATTCACGATATCCGAGAGCATAACTCTCGAATAAAGCTACCAGATCTGCATCTTAATAAAAAATGGAATCTCAACCAGACCGCAAACGGAAGCGAACGAAAAACAAAGCACATGAAAGAAAACAAAGACTAAGTGGAACCGAAATCGGAGCTGACGGAGCCGCCGTGGGTCGGTCCTAAACCAGAGCCATCGACGGTGTAAACTTAGAGAGAAGCGAGAGTATTTTTTTAGAGAGAGAGAAAACAAAACTGGCCCTCTTTTTAATCTTCATAACTCCCCTTCACCTATTAAATTAGGCATTCTCTTTTAGTTATGTCAAAAACTATATCCTCAGTTATACGTCTTACTTGGTTGAAGCACTAATAAAGATATTAGATAGTATTTCAATAGATTGAAGTCCCGATTGAGATTAATTTTTATCGTTGTCTCTCTTCTCTTGGATCTACATATTAATTGTTTAATCATTTTGGTTTGGTTATACCCATTTCCCATTGAAAAACAATGGTGTCTTGTATTTATTTGTAACATCTTTCTTTCAAGGAAAATCTCGACATTTGATTGCCTTCCTAGTCTACAAGATCCTCATAACAGTAATTCCGACTACTTTTATGTAATTGAGATGGAACCAATTGGTTTGATTTAGATTGGTAGTGGTTTGGTATTAATCTTTATTTTGTGTGTCTCGATTTTTTTGTTGCGTTTGTCTTTCTATGTTGGATTGGTGTTCTAGGTTCCATTTTTTTTTTTTTTTTTTTTTGCATTTTATTAATTAATAACAATAAAATCATAAAACTCTTACAAGATCTACAAAAAAGCCCAAGAGAAAAACAAAAGTCCAATCCAAACAAGGTAATCAGATACTTTAACACAAATTCTAGAACCGGCTACCATCCTTGAAGTTGTAGAATAGTCTTAGAAGATTAATGATCGAAAATAATGAAGAATTAGCTTATTTTTCACATGAATTGATAATCAAGAAAATACGTGGAATCGAACTCCCTAAATGGCTACCAATGGAATGAAATTTATATTCATATGAAATTGTCACAAAAAATGAAAAGTTTACTGCATAACCACATCCACTTCCACACATAACATTACTTTGCATTATACTTTCCAGTTAAGATCTAGATTTACAAGACAAGAATTAACAGCACAAACATGTTATCTCCAAATTAACCAAACATAAGAATACAAAATAGTAAAGTTTTGAATAATTACAACGGACGGGACGAACTAATCTGCATGTAGAAATCGTTTTATAAATGGGATCGAGATAAAAGTTTTGAAGCAGTTACCAGAATGAGATTTTTCGAACAACGAAAATCTTTCAAAGAGACCAGAGGTGAGACCTGAATTAGATCGGAACAAAACAATGGCGAAAACTCTGGACAGATAATCCGCACAAGACGTAGACAAAAACAGAAATATAAACATGAAAACACACGGTGTATGCAAAAATGAAAAACTCAAATTTGTAAAAATGTATTTCTAGATAGAAGGATGTGTTAATCCATGTTCTTTTGACAGTCGTAATAACTATGATCCGTGATTACGATTGAATGTTATTTTTTTACCGCGATTCCAATTTCCAATCGGTCAAAATTTTAACAATGTAACTGCGATAGTGGCGAGTTGCTGCCAATGCCTAAATAACTCAAATGTTTAATATCAAATCGCAGTCAAAGCAATTGCAAAAGAACATGGCTTTTCGAGAGATAAGGTTATGATTTCTAGTTCTAAACATTCGCGTAGAACTCTCATTTGCTTTTCATTTTTCAACGACCCTTCTATTTAAAAATACTAAAACTGACAACAAAAAGTCTACTGATTTTTTTCCCCATTTCAGAAATTAATTACATAATAAAAAGAGACTACTTTAATAAATTTCTAACAAAGAATCAATAAAAAAACAACCAAAAGAAGTAATCAAAACGGCAGTATCTCGCTCCGGGCAAACTCATCGGAGTTACCCATGGTATTATCTTCCGGCCAAGAATCTCTAAAAAGCTTCAAAAGCATCTGAGCTTTCCTCTTAGCTCTCTCCGTACAATCACTCTGCACCAATAGCAACAACTGCGTCACCAATCCTGCCGCCACAGCCTCACATCTACACCGTTCCTCCGCCGTAATCAAAGCCAACAAAGCCCCCGCCGCATACTCCGTCGCTCTATCGGAAACTCTCAATATCGTCTTCACCAAAACCGGAATCGTCAGAGCATGTTCACCGAACGCCACACATCCTTCCGGCAACCGGCAGAGTAACTCCACCGTCGCTAAACACCGTTCCGTATCACACCTGTCGAAATCCGCCGCTAATCTGTCGATCAGAACCCCCGGAGCTCCGGCGGATATCGCGAGATGACGAGTCTGTTTCACTAAACAGAGTGCGAAGATCGTTTTGATCCCGATCTTCAAAGCTCGTCGTGATGACGCAATCGGATTCTTGAGAAGATCAAGAACGCCTTCGAAAACCGAACCGGATCCTGAGATAACCGATTTCAGATCCGATGATTTTACTCCGGTTAACACCATCTCAATCAACGCGGCGGCGTTAACCCTGATCTCGATCGACGAGTCGAATAGTAATAGATTCATAAACCCGACCCGACCCGGATCCGAAGCTATAGCTTCACACTCTTCCTCAGTTAAACTGAATAAAACCAAAAGCCCGAGCGATTCAGAAACCAGCTCTGGTTCTCTTCCCGTGTCGAACAGAATCTTTACGAGAATCTCTTTGGCGTTGTGATTCGCGATCAGAACGCGATTCTTCTCGCTATCTCTAGCTAATCCCCTAAGCCGACGAATCGCGGAGGCGCGTGAGCGGACAGAGACGTGAGTTCCGGTAATTGCGGAGGCTTGACTAAGAAGAGACCGAACAGAGATTGGATCCGCAGGTTGTTTGGGTGTAGGGATACGTTCGATTCCGTTAGAGCGATTGGCGACGCACCATTCTTGGATTAGACGGCGGAGAGTGTGGTTTGGGATGAGATTGAAATCGGAGAGAGTGGTACGAGTGACGGGACATGTTATGTTGCCCATAGCGATCCATGACTCGATGCTGGTTCGGTCGTAGGTTTGGCCTGTGGAGACAGTGACTGGATCGGACATTAGTTCTAGTGAAATTGGACATCTGAAATGGTACGGGATTTGGATTCCGAGATCTAACGGCTCTAAATTCCCCGGCATTTTTTGGAGGAATTTGCAAGCTTATGTTTGTGAGCTTTTGAGAGTTTTGGGAAATGAGGGAGAGGAGGAAGACGAAGAAGGATCTTATCTGAGCAGAGTATGCGTCACACGTGTGGCTTTTATATGGAGAAAAATAGTATAGAATATTATAATTTTGCACAAGTAGAGGAATATAATCTAGTTTTGCTATTTTACATAGATTTCAAGTTTGTCTCCAAAATAAAGAAGAAGACACATTTCAAATATTTTTTTTTCACCAGAAGATACATTTCAATATAACAAGGTAAATTACTTCAAAATCAGTAAATTTGGCGATTAATAAAATGGGAAAGTTTATACTTCCTCCTTTTCAATATAGTCTATACTTATTTTTTTTCAGTTTGGTTTTTATTTTTCGTTTTTCCGTATAAATTTAGGATTAAATATTGATCTAACTTTAATATTTTTTTCGTTTGATATTAAAGTGTGGTTGAAAAAAAAAATATTGATCTAACTTCAAGTTTTATAAAAAATATCATCGATTAACTTCTCTTTTTCTATATATAGTATACATTTTAATTTTTTTATATGTGTAACATAATTTAACATTACAAATACTTGAAACGTTTATTTTATTTATTTTAAATAAAATTTGTATATTGGAATAATCATTTTATTATTTAATTTTTAAATAAAAATTTGCATGGTAAAATTATAACATAATAATTTCATAATTTGCTTATCATATATATCTTGCGAGTCAGGTTTGATCTCCATCTAAGTCGAAAATTAATACTAAAAGTGTCATCGATCAATTTATTCAAGATCTGAAATGTGTAAATCTCTATTGTATTTTTTGCTAGTTTCCTCTTAAAAGAATGTGTTATTTTATTTAACATGTTTGAGTGTATTTTGTAAATAAAATGAGATTATTATTTCCTATCTATTTCAACAAAAGATTTTTTGTTTTTTTTTTGGTTTTTTTTGAAAGATATATTTATGGTTATTTAGTATGAACATATTGATTGTATAATCTACAGTTTTAAAATGTGCATTTTGTGAGGTTAGAAATGCGAATACAACAATGATCATATTAAAGTCACAATCATTTGTTCTATCTTATTGAGAAAAATTGCATTATTCATAGCCTTAGGTTCCAAAATCCAATATTTGTTTTCATATAACATGGTTGAGAAAAATGATACTTTTTGTGGTCAAAAATGATATATCTTAGAAGTGAAGTTTAAGGCATCCATATTCAAGTATATATGATTTGGGTTTCGATATTCAGATTTCACAAACAATGAAATATGTAACAGAACACATATACTATGAATTAATATTATTTTGCCAGACAAAATTGTAATCTATATCTCTGTTTCATCATCAATAATCATATCAGTAACCACACAACTACCGAATTTATTATTGCCTACCAAATTTATAAGAAACAAATAAATAAATGTATAGGTATCGTATCAATCGTGTATTGTATTTTTGTTTTATAAAAATCAATAAATTTGGTCAAACGAAAATGCGAAAGACTGGGAACGAAACTGGGACCCACAAAGACAGCTCCCACTTACTTGTGTTACATCAAGCCTACAATCATATAACCCAAAATAGATCATATCAAGACCAGATTAATACTTTGACTGTTTTGTCTTTTTTCAGAATAACTTTTGACCGCTCTAAAAAAAATATTTTTACGTCCCCCGACGGAAATTTTACTTCTTCTTTTTTTCTCATGTTTACACATATTTATTTAATGCACAGTCAATCCTCGATTAGGTCAATGTTTAGATCCTCAATTAGGTCAATGTTTAGGTGTTAATTAGGATTGAAATTTCGAAAATTACTTTGTGTAGTCTTTTGACCATATTGACATCTAATACGACTTTATTCAGTCTAAACTAGTGATAAAGACAATAGCATAATGACAACATTCTAGACTAATTAGAAGCTAATCAAGACATGCATGAAATCATATAATTTACATGAAAACATATAATTTGCATGATAAACCATCAAATTCAAAACAAACAAATTCCAGGCTGTAACTTGTTTGAGCTCTTTCTCATTTATTAACTATTAAGTCACAGCAATCCGCAAAAAAAAAAAAAAAAAAAAAAAATTTTTGNTGCAGAAAGTATGATGTCAGGAAGTACCAGAATTTTACTGAATTAATTACTGGAGATAAAAGAAATAATAGAAAGAAGACAAATATTCTAAGACAATAATATCGAAATCAAATAAATTTGAGAGCAGGGATAAGATCCATGGACTTGGACCGTATTTTTGTCTGTTTTATTAATATTTCTCTTTGTTCTGGACCTTTGGTTCTTGTGATTTTTTTTTGTTTGTGTTGGAAAATTAGTCTACTTATTAGATTAAAATTGAGTGAATAAGAGAAGAACAGAATCTTCTAGTAATTGGCTTGGCTTCATGGGAACAGCTAAATAAGTTTATTATTATTGTCTTTTGTCTTTGTCCATCTCTCATCCAGTAAAAGGAAAAACGAAAAGAGAGAGGCATTTTTTTTTTTTTTTTTGTCAACGAGAGGCATTTAAAATGATGAAAAATCATATAGTTTTTACAAATATATAACAGTGAACTTATATTCAAATGTTTGAACTATCATTACTCCTTTTATTCTAATAAAAAGAATTTTATAGCTTTTTTAGTTCTACTATATAAGTTTCCTAAGTTTTTTTATGTTTACTTTCTTAATTAATAGTGATAAATTGTATACTTCCAATATAACTTCTTCAAGTTTGGAAATTATTGAAAATTTATTTATTTAGAATTATTAAAAACCGTGAAACGTAAAAATGATGCATTTATAACCAAATGTTAATTTGTACTTTAATATGTAAATATTTCTCTAGAAAATTTAATACTTAAGAATACAAGGAATAGTGTAGTATTCTAGTCAATAATGTTTTCAAAAATGAATAAAAGGGAGGAATAATTGTGCCTAATCAAATATCATTGACCAATCTTGATTTTGTTTTTAAAAAGATAGTACATACTACATACATTATACACCAAACGAATTATTAAATTTGTAGCGCTCCCACGACCGTGTGTATTATATCTCAAAATTATACACAACCAAGATGAGCTACAGAAAAAAATCAGAAATATAAATACGAAATAGGTATAATTAATTTGGATTACAACAAATTATGCCAGGCAAATTCCGCCAGTCATATATCCAACTAATTTTTGTGTAATAAATCATACAAAATAAATCCATTAATTTTGATTTATTGGCGCCAATATAAAAACTGAAGACTTCTAAGCAAAATTTGGATGAGTCAAAAGGTCAAAGAATCTTTATGAACAGTGAGGATATGAATGTTTTAAAATGGAAGGGTCCAGCTTGGTCGAAGTGCTCAACAGTTACAGAAAAGGTTGGTCCATTATTAATATTTCTTTTATTATGTATTTGTTCTTTATATATGTTTATATATACTACATAGCAATATTTAATAAATCATTTCTTAAGCTACTTTCAAGGCTGTCCTTAGTCATTCTCCTTCGTGTTTGGTTTTGTCTTTTCGTCGGTAAGGTTCTTGCTTAGGCCTTCTCACCGGTGTAGTAGTTTATGTTCGTTTATTTGGGAAGTAGGTTTATTTTTCATAGGAGGAATCTGTTCTTTTCGTGGTGGTTTGCTCGTCCTCTGGTTTGAGAGTTCTAGGTGAGATTTGCGTTTGATCTTGTCCAAGTTGTAATTTGTTTGATCTCGGATCGAGAGTTCTTAGCATTTGTCATGGATCATTTTAGCTTCCCTCTTTTGGGTTTAGTTTCCGGGGTTTAAAATCTTGACTTCAGGGTTTGTATTTCACATTGTATCCCGTTCATGTATAATATATCAGTTCAGATAGAAAAAAAAAAAGAAAACAAAAAAAAAGAGAGAGTACATAGTAAAACATCTATAGTTCAATATTTAATAAATTAATAAATTTATCAGACTTCAAATTAGATCAATCTAAAAATTTGATCAAATTCAATAAAATAATAAACTAATTGAAAAATGTATACGTAAAAATATTTTTCTGGTAATAAAATAAATTAATAATAATATAAACTTATATAGAGAGAAATTGTCACAATACTACTCATAATCATATATACCAACTTTCATTAATCATATATACCTACTTTTCATTTATAATTAATTTAGGATTTATGATTGAAATTTTGTAGGATTTGGGTTCGGTGTTAAATAAATATTTGAGTTTAAATTTTAAGGTTTAATATTTAGGGGTTTAGGGCTAAAATTTTTTTTTAGGGTTTAGAATATTATGAACCTATAAAATATTATAAATTTTTTAAAAATATTAAAAGATTGATATATTAAAGAATAAAAATGTTATAAATATTTGGAAAATATAAATTTTAGGGGTATTTTTTAAAAACATAATTTTTTTAATGGTATTTATGAAAAGTAAAACTTATGGTCCTATTTTTGAGACTAACACTTTAAAGTTTGGTATTTTAAGATTTTTTTTCCATTTTTTATTCTTTAATAAAGTATTTTTGATTTGTTTTTTTTTTAATAAAATTTTGGTCTAAAAAATTTATGTCTATAAACTGATTACCAATAATTTATTAATTAATTTTCATCTCTATAGATTAATAAATTTCAAGCTCCAACATTATTATTTTATGAAAATCTTACATAGATATAAATCTAATTATTACCATCCAAAGTTGAATCCGACTGAATTTGACATATTTTCTTGATATTTTTTTCCCAACATAGCAGAATAATTTAGCATTCAAATTTGTGACGATCTAACCATTGGAGTTACTTTCTAGTTTCAAATAATACTCTTTGAATAAAAATATATAACATAATACTTTCTTTTGTCATTTGAAGTTTTATTACCAATTATGAAATAAATTACGTTGATGATTCTTCAACAGAAATTTTTAGTTGTTCACGAATTTATGGAAAGAAACTTCTAACCATATCACATTAAAGATGAAAAAATTTGTTAAGAAGAATAAATTTATGTTTAGTATGAGAGACCACAACAAACGACTTTGTACAAGATTTATATATATATAATGTATAAATAAAAAATTGAATCTATACCTTGTGATGAAAATATTAACGAACTCCCGTCAAGCACTAGCCAAGAAAATTCCTAACACTAATTTAAAATCTACATTATCGGTTTGAAAAATGGGAAAATTCTAAAAATACTACACTTTCAAAAAAAATATTTATTAAATATCACTTTAACCTACTTTAAACCTCAAAATTAAATTCAAGATTATTTATTTCTCTTGAAAAATTTATATAAATAATAATTTGTTAGAAACAATCAACACTAAATTTCTCTGTAGAAGTACGAGTCTTGTTTACTTATCTGTGAAAACCAAGTATGATCAGGCATATCCCTTCTAGAATTTAGATAGAAGAGAGTTAAAAATGATTGATTTTTTTTATAATTTCATCATAAAGATAAAACGGTGTCGTCATTTCAAGTAGCTATTTGGTCAACGGGGTTTGGTCAAAATGATATAAGTTGGACAATCGAAATTTAAAGAGTTTACTCGAAGATATTAGATATCGGTGAAGACGATAATGTGTGATTTGTCGTCGTTTCAAGTAGCTGTTTATGTTAGTAATTGTAATTTTCTTATATTATGCATTCTATATGTAACAATGGTTTTATATATAAATAAAGATAAATGTTAAAAAAATGAAAGATAAAACGGTGTCGTAAGAAAAAATGGCGTTGTGTAGGGGACAGTGCGTCTCCCACTTATCGCGACCCTACGGTCTCCAGTCAACCCTGCATTGTCTTTGTTGCACGTGCTTCTCTCTCCTTCACACGTGCTTCACAGCTCATCCTTCTTTTGTTTTTTTGTAATTTATTGTATTGGTCTTTTTTTTTTTACTACAAAACACAAAAAAAGAAATATTCCCCAAACCAAATAAAATATGAATTATTCCCAAAATTCCTAACATTTACTGCCACTGTCGGATGTAGTTACAGAGTTTTCTAATATTGGAGTTCTTCTTTACAAAAATCCATGAGTTTTAATTGGATAAGATGGAACAAGACGAGGTTTGTAATTGTGCTTGTGCTTGTGCATGCATGTTTATCTTGTAAAGTACAATCCAACTAATAAAATTAGTTTCATATGCTAAAGGTTATTAATTAATCATGGATCAACGACAAAAAAAAAATTAATTAATCATGGATCACGACAAACGTTAGTTGTCTTCCTTTTAACAAAAAATATTTGGGTCAAAAAGCTTTTGATATTAAATTCGAAAAATATGAGAGCTTTTGGCGTGCCTATGTGAGAGGGACTAATTTGATTTAATCCAAAAGGCTAAAGCTCTACTTTAGAGCCGATTGCAAAAAAAAAAATGGTCCACATCTAGCTTACACTGCCAGCTAACTGTTACCACATATAATGGGATACCATCCTTATGACTCAAATGAGATCAATTCATTTATGAAGCTTGAAAAGATGCACCTAATAATGTTACAAATATTACATTGCTTATATTCCCAATTTGTTGTTGCTTTGTGTGACGAGATTGAAAATGAATACAATATCAAATCTTAAGGGGTGAATGAGAATGTGGTAATGTCTTTGTATGCGTGTGGACCGTGTGGTCATAATGCTAGCTACTCATCAAAAGATTATGAGAAGGTTTAAAAATTTACAAGATATATACTATATCAAAAAAAAAAAAAAAAAATTCATGAGACTCTTAGTGTCATGGAGTTTGACAGTTGATATGTTCAAACCCGATCCAACCAAACTCAATCAAGTACACCGTAAGTTGAATTAATTTGTTGGGATTAATTTATACTCCCTCTGTTTTTTAAAGATTGATGTTTTAGCTTATTTTTCTTGTTTCTAAAAGATTGATGTTCTACCTTTTAATTAATATATTTTTGTTATAAAGTTAATTAATCACAAGTTTCTAAGCAAAAAGTTTAAGTGCTATTGATTTTATTGGTAGGATTTTCTACAAATGTAATATTAACCAATAAAAATAAATGAAGGAAAATAAACATTTAATGTTTCTTAATCTGTATGAAAATCTCAAAACATCAATCTTTAAAAAACAGAGGGAGTATGTATATTGATAAAACTTAATTTGTTGGGATTTATTATATGTCTACCAATAAAAATTATACTTATCTCAGCAGAACTGTCAAGAGCTTATACTGTTTTTGGGACTCATATAAACAGGTCTGAATTTTTGTTTTTGTTTTTTGTGTGTTTGTTAAGAATTTCACTAGCTATTACCATTTCAGGAATCTCTTATGTTCGGGAAGTTATAGACTATATTTTAGAATACTTAAATAAATTATTATCAGGTAAAGAGACTTAACTAAAGGAGATGGCTAGTGCTTTTTATGAATGTTAAATTATATACAAACTAGGGAAAGTCCACGCGGTGCGTGGATAAATTTATAAAATTGATATTTTAATATAAATTTATAATAAGATATAATGTGATATGCGATTGAGTATTTATATTTTTTATTTTGTGGATAGTATTTTGTAGAATCTTTTCATCAAATACAAAAGTAACATGACATATTCGTAGCTATCAGAATCGAGTAAAAATTGATCTAATAATTTAGAGTCTCAAATTCTATTGAATGTATCCATTTAAGAGAGTTTAGGCTCCAAATGGTAACCACTTTTAGGGAATGGAATGGAGAGGAATAGTCAATTCCCTATCATTCCTAAAATTTTTTACCATTCGGAATGAATATTTAAATTTCAAGGAATCGTTTTATTCCCTTCATTCTCTTTCCTAATTAGAAATTGTATAGCAAAATTATTACCTATCAAAATTGTTAGGGAACAAAAAGAATGTTTATTTCATTCCTTCTATACGGTTATTCCTATACATTTGTTCCTTTTCATTCATTTCGTTCTTTTTCCTCATCATTCCTATTGTTCCTTTAATGGTCACCAGTCGGAGTTCTTGACCAAAAAATTAAGTGTATTAATAAAGATAACGGAGAGTACAAAAGATAATAAGATTATAAGATGTAACCCTAATTTCTTATATAAGATGTAATTATTATAAAGTAATGGATAATTTTTAAGGAAAAGCGAATTAGGAGGGACTAAAAAAAAATAAAGATTAGAAAGAGACACGTGGCAGCTTCTCATAGCTAGTTGGGACAAGGAATCTTACTTTATAATAAGATATTAATACTATGTTATTTTCTTTATTTTTTCGCTTTTACAAATTATATTTTTTCGCCTCGTCTATAAGGAAATCATAGTAATATTTTTATGAAAATTTTGTATGAGTTTTAGAAGTTATTTTATTTATATGATATTATATCATTATTTTTTAAAAAAATTTCTTCTGTTTTGTGTTACTAAATGAGACTTTTTTTTATTAATTTTGTTGCTAGGTTGACAAAAAAAAAACATCATGTAAAAGTTTATATTTAGAGATAAAAAAATTAAGATAACATTACGACATCATGTAAAAACATCCGGAAAAATATAAAGTTACATTAAGATACCACCGCACAACAATAAAACATCTTCCATTCAATTTTGTTAAAAAACATTATAAAATTGATTGATAAAATGAATTGCGAGATAACTTAAAAATTTTCCTTTTATATTTTATATTGACTAATGGCTAACAATGATTTTTGTATGTAAGATTATCTGTTGATATGGATTACAAATTTCTAGAGATCAGTTTACACAAAAAAAAATTAAAAGGTCATACTAATATCATTTAGAAGTAAAACCTCAAAAATTAGGATTAATGAAAATATTATTCAGCTGTGATATGTGTCAAAACTTTGCCTATCATAATATATGTTTCAAAAGAATCTTACAAAAATTGGAAGAATGATAAGTTATATTATNTTTTTAACTCTCGTGTACAATTTTTTTAAGTTTAATTTGAATTTGGGTAATGTTTACTAATTTACAACGTTATCTTCATATAATATCTTTAAATTTTCTACAAAACATTTTGAAGTAATTTACTATGAATACATAGCTTTTTTTTTTTTGTCACGAAATAGCTTTTGTTTACTTTATCTTTATATCATTATATTTATAGATAGAATGTTCCATTTATTTTATGCTAAAATCTAGTGTATATTCATAATATATTGGCCAATGGAGAATTAATAATTTTCATAAATTTCTTAAGTAATGGTATGTCGCTCTATAATTTAGAAAATTATGTTAAGAGTTTTGAGGAGGTGTGTAGTTTTCATTTGGTTTTCTGTTAATGAGTAAATAAGTAGAGGGACTAAAAAATAAATTTACAAATTTTAGGGACACATGGCAGCTTCTCAGAGCTAGTTGAGAAATGAACCTATCTATAATAAAAGATAGATTATAGCTATTATTGAATTTTAATTAATATATTAATATAAAACGTATTTTCCCTATCTATTTTACAAAATTAATGTCATTATTACATTTTTGGACACAGAAGATTTGGATATTTAATTTTAATATGCTATATTTATATGTACTTCATATAGGATTGAAGGTTTTTAACTACTTAGTAGACTTGTTCAGTTAGTTTTTAAAATTTGTGGATGAGTTTTTTAGATTTAATTTTTAATTACTTCAGATAATTTCTAATTTCTACTATGTATGGATTTTAAAGTATTTTCACTATTTAAAAAAAATAATATCATTTTGATGTTGTTTATACTAATTTTTTTTTCTATATTTAGTTTTACATTTCTTACCGTTTTTTATATGAGATAAATTTCTTTA
>OVAF01001046.1:0-26849 GCA_900406245.1 Odontarrhena argentea
TGGGGGAAAAAAAAAAAAAAAAAAAAAAAAAAAATGAAGAATTCGTAGAATCCCAAAGGGGAGCTTTCGATAAATTTCTTAAAATAAAGGAATCAGTTAGTGCAATTCCTAGTACTCATGTGCATGTGCCCCATGAGAACGAATCAAGTCCATCTAATCTTGAAAGTTTGAATGCTAATTAATGAACAATAGATCCTCCTTTGGATTTATGATTCTAGAAACTGGAATAATCTTGAAAATAAAACCAGGGATTTGTTAATTGAAAGAAGTCCAAAAAGAGAAATGATTATAGAGTTTCCTATTGATGCTAAGACTAAAAGACATTTTTCATATAGTTGTGCAATGGAGAGAGATGATAGAAAATGGTTAGTTTATTCAAAGCATGTGGATAAAGTATATTGTTTTTGTTGCAAACTTCTAAAATCCCATGGTAACCCAAAGTTTATTAGCAAGTGAAGGATTAAGAGATTGGAAACATATTGGTAATAGACTAAAATTTCATGAGAAAAGTGAGGAGCATATGGCTAACATGAGAACTTGGAATATATTAAATGTTAGGTTTGAAATTAATCTAACTATTGATAAAGAATTCCCAAAAGAGATTGCTAAGAAAAAGAACGTTGGACAAGATTTACATAGAATAATTGTTGTTGTAAAATGTCTTTCGAAAAGAAATTTGGCATTTCGAGGATCAAATGAGAAATTTTACAAAGATAGTAATGATAACTTTTTAGAAATAATTGGGGCAATTGATGAATTTGATTTGATTATATAGGATCATATTAGACGCATTCAAGATCATGAGATACATCATCACTATCTTGGTCATAACATTCAAAATGAGTTGATTTCTCTTTTCATTCAAAAGGTAAGACTTTCTATCACAAGTGTCGTTAAAGAAGTAAAATACTGTTTTGTGATCCTTGATTGTACACATGATGTGAGTTATCAAGAGCAAATGAGTATAATAGTAAGATGTGTGAATATGTCAAGTAAAAGAGTAAAAGTAGAAGAGTATTTCTTAGAGTTTTTGACATTCAATAATACATTAGGTCTGGTTTTTTTCAGTAAATTGCAAAATGCTACTAAATCTCTCAATCTTGATATTGACAATGTGAGGGGACATGACTATGATAATGGTTTAGATATGAAAGGAAAAAACCAAGAAGTTCAAAATATATTGCTTGAAATTAATCCAAAATCCTTATTTATGCCATGTGCATGTCATAGTTTAAATCTTGTTGTTAGTGATATAGAACATTCTTGTGTGAAAGTTGTGTCTTTTTTTTTATATAATGCAACGCATATACATTCTGTCTCTAGTTCCACAAAAAGATGGAAGATTTTACTTAAGCATGTTCCCTGCTTTACAGTAAAAAAATATGTCTGATACACGATGGGAGAGTCAGATTAAAGACAATAAGATATCAAGCTCCTAAAATAAGATCAGCCTTAATACATATGCATGTTTATTGACAAAATATATATATTCCACAATGTGTGGTTCATTCCAAGCCTTAATACTTATGTATTAAATCCTATTGGAATTTTATTGAGGCCCGACTCAATAAATATATTAGTGCATTTGATCTTGTTAATGAATAGGCTTATAAATGTTAATCATTATAGAGAATTATATAAATATACTAGATTAGGACATGCATTAATATGCGGATGGATAATAAAAAAATGTACAAAAATTTATAGATATAAATGTATAAAATTTTGTAACTAACAACCCGTATAATTTTGAAAAAATGTAATTAGACTCTAAATTACGACATGTAAAAATATTTAAAACTTATATGAGTAATATGCGGGTGGATAATTAAAAACATAACAAATTATAGATATAAATGTATTAGATTTGAAATTCGACAATTCGTATAATTTTGACATGTGTTGTTAGATTCTATATTACGACTCGTACAAATATTTAAAACTTATATGTATATCATATCTTATTCTTTACATATAAAATAAAAAATCTTAATTTTATTCATCGGAATGCATGAAATAAATTATATTTAACAAAAAATGAAGGTGGACTTGGTTTTCGTTCTTTTAAATTTTTCAATTTAGCCTTATTGGCAAAACGACTCTGGCCATTATGCCAATTCCCAAATTCTTTAGTGGCAAGAGTGTTAAAAGACATATATTATAGGATACAGATCCTCTTTAGATGAAGAAGACTTATTCTCCCTCTTTTGGATGATCGAGCATTTTCTCAGCAAAGAATTTATTACTTCAAGGAAGTCGGGTAAGAGTGGGAAATGGGAGGTCAATTTCTGTTTGGGATGATTTTTTGGTTCTAGATGAGAACGAGACAAAGGATTGGGCATAGAGGTTTATCCGAATTTAATGGTTTCTCAATTATTCAATTAAGATCAGAATGATTGGAATGTTCTGCTTTTGCATCACGTATCTAAACCTCAAGATGTTAGTCTGATTCGTGGTTTATTGGTTCGACCACACAATAAAAAAAAATTGCGGTTTAAATTTTCTACCACAAACCAAAACGAAATTTAACACCTCCGAACTGAAACGGACTAACATTTTATTCGGTTCCATTCATAAAATTTTTCTAAACACAAAAGAAAAAACTGACATGAACTGCACCGAACCGATTGGTTTACCCACCAGTAAAAAAAAAAAAAAAAAAAAAAAAATNAAAAAAGTTGGAAGACTGTAATTTCAAGTCTTCTCAATTTTAATATGTTCCTTATCCAATGATGATTTGGTGGAAGAATGATAAGGTGTAATCTCGTAATGGGTTTGATTCATACACGAAAGTTGGAACATTATTTTGTAATTAGTGGACTATGAGTTTGTTTGAAGTATAAGAAATCTTTGACTAGTATGGTGATAGAGAATTCGCGTCTTCAAATCCGAATGTTTAGTCTGATATGTAACGGGTCCATGATTTTGCATACATGTGAAATTAGTAGGATACTGCTACTCATTAACTTAGGAGCTACGAGTATTGTTTACTTTGAGGTGGGATGATCCAATGATGGATCCAGTTTCACCATTTTCTATAACTTAAAGCATGTAAAAGGGACCCACAAGACACGTGTCGGAATACGATTGGTTAGCTTTGTCACAGCCTGTCTTCAATCAAGCGTATGACGCATCGAAACGCCGTTTCGGAAACAGCGTTTGCGGCTCTACGACAAACAACAATTCCCTTTCCTCTGTCTCTCTGCTTCCTCGACACCGTGAAATCAATTTTCTGATTCTTAGGTTTTTTTTTTCATGTATCCGCCTCGTCTCTCCATTGTTCCTCTTCCGTGTACGTAAACTCAATGGCGGTTAGGTCAAATGGGAGAAAACTATCATTTGAGATTCTCAGCCGAAGCAGCTGCTTAGAGGATATTGATGATGATGATGATTCACTTCCTTCAATTCGCCGATCTAGCTCAGATCCGACTAGTGGCAAAGACGCTGCGGAATCGCCTAGGGAGTACGGGAAACGAAAGAGACATAGAGGATCGAAGAAGAAGAAGAACAACCACAACAGAGTCGAGACTATTCCGGAGAATGGCGATTCTCAATCCATGATCGCCAATGGTTTTGGGGATTTCGAGATTGGTGGAGAAGGGGAGATGTTTGAGAACAGATTGAATTACTACGGCGGTGGAACTGGCGGTGGCTGCGTCGTGACTCTCTTGGGTGGCCAGACTGTACATCACAATGGATTCAATTTCGGCGAGCTAAGGCAGAGGAACGTCAATGGGAGTATCGACGGGAGTAACGATGATCTTTTTTCTGATACCATGACTTCTGATAACAAGCTATACGCCGAGGATAGCTGTGCGGAGCGAAGCTCTTTTGAGAATCCACCGTTTCAAGAAGTTCAGCTTCAGTTTCCACCACGAAGTGAGCCCAGTGGGAATGGGGTAAACAGACTAGACACAGAAGCTTCTTTGGATTGGAAACAGCTTATGGAGAATGATCCTGATTGTAAGCTCCAACTTCTTTGCTTTGGTTATCATTTTGCTTGCAATAATGTCTACTATTCTTGTCATCAGTTCTTTCTTCGGAGACGAGATCACCTATGAAATACTTTATGGAGGAGATTTATGGTGGCATCTCATTGCGGAGCACAACAACTACTGGGAATGATAAAGAACGCGAAAGAATATATGATACAATCTTTCGCTTGCCTTGGCGATGCGAAGTGGTAAAACCGGCACTCCCTGTTTCTCATCAAATAAACATTCTTCGTTAGCTAGGAGTGTGTTATGTTAGTCTAGACAAAGGCAAGGCGCATTGTGCTTTATTACTCAATTGATATGCTTGTATGGGTGTGGATGGAAATTCACTCGTTATGTGGGGGGCTACCCAAGTTAATATTCAATATACATATGTTTATGCTTGTGTTTTGTTATTTACACAGACGCTTTTCACATTTCAAAGAATTTTAATGCAGCTTATAAATACTGGATTTTTTGTCTGCGCCAACTCATTTCTGTCATTGTTGACAGTCATGCCAATAAGAGTCCTGCTGATATTCTGGGGTGTCTTAAAGAACAGGTGAGTCGCCTTTTAGATTCTTCCTTGATAATAACACACTTAAATACTTTAAACTAGACTGTATTACCGTGTGCTTTTTTGAAGCCAGTGTTACAGTGCCTTGATCATACTATTCGTGATACACATGATTCTTAATTCACATTATGAGAAAGTAACTTAATTATATATGTGGCAGGCAGTTCAGGAGGCCCTCCTCATCAGAGCTGTCTGATCTTTCTTGTTTCCTAGTTTTGGCTTCTGGTGCCATCCTTCTTGGTAGAACAGGTGTAGTAAATTTCTCTAGATTTTCATAAGTTTGTTATATACTTTATGTTTCGCCTATTAAACATTTGCAGTGGTGCGATGGGTTGCATAGTGCATCACTTAATTTGTTATTGGAACAGTTCTCTTACGTATACTTTTTGTGCCTCTCTTTGCTTTGTTTCAACAGATATCAGCCTAATTTACCACATGATTCGTGGTCAAAGTACCATAAAACTATATGTGGTGTATAATATCTTAGAGGTAACGCAAACATCCTTTTAATTTTTCCTACTCTGAATTTCCCCCTTTTTTGATTTCTTCCTTGTCTCTCTAACATGATTTAGTTAGTAGTATTTGTGCTTTCACTGCTCACTTTTCTGTCCATTTACCTTCTTCTATATCCAGCTGTTATTAACACAGATATTGTGTTTCAGATATTTGATAGACTCTGTCAAAGTTTTTGTGGAGATGTATTTGGGGCCCTATATAGTTCTGCAGAGAAAGTGGCAACTTCCCCTCCTGAGAAATTGAACTTTTATACTTGGAGATTTCTTTCTGATCAAGTATTAGCTATGACTGCCTCCAATATCCTTACTACTTGATTAATAGTTTGATTTTTGTTAACTACTTCCACATCTTTCTTCTGTTGCTTCCTTGACTTTCATTACTTCTCCATTCATTCATTCTATTAGCTCAGGCAATCACACTGTCAACATGTATTGTTGCTCACAACAATGCCTTGTTGGCCCTTCTGGTGTCAAATAACTTTGCTGAGATCAAGAGCAGTGTCTTTAAGCGTTTCAGCAAGGACAACATTCATGGTCTAGTATATGCTGGTAAGCTTTCATTCTGTTACTTTGTGGAAATTTTTGTCTCTTGAATAATGGGCCACCTACGACAGTGATAATCAGCTTAATTCTTAAAACTTTTTCAACCACCTTTCAAGTTAGGGTCTGACCGAGATTTTACATTCAGTTTTTTATTGGTATGTTCTGGTTCCCGTACTATTTCTCTACCAGATTCAATTGAAAGATTCCACATATCGGCCTTCCTTGTGTCTGTGTTGGCTCAAAATATTCTCGAGGCTGAAGGTCCATGGTTTGGAAACTTTATCTATGTAAGTTTACAGAACTCATTGGTAGTTATAAATTACATACGCCTCTTTCAGGGTTGCTCATAAGTTGCACTTTGCAGAATGCTACAATGGTCTTCTTCTGTGAGATGATGATAGACATCATTAAGCATTCATTTCTTGCCAAGTTCAATGACATCAAACCTATAGCGTACTCTGATTTTCTTCAAGCTCTCTGCCAGCAGGTATGGATGATGTAGCTTCTCTCTCTCTGTCTGTTCCATTGGCATTCCATTGATCCTTCTTTGATAATCTTCTTTGTCAGACTTTGAACATTTGCGCGGAAGATAGAAAGACAAATCTCACCTTCGTTCCAATTGCACCAGCTTGTGTGGTATATTTTTCTTCCCTTCTGACCTAAAAAAAAAATCTCATGAAAGTCGGAATTGAGGACACAAAGAATGATAAACAGGAGTGGTTTTGTGGTTTCAGGTGATCAGGGTACTAACTCCAGTATATGCAGCACACTTGCCGTACAGCCCCCTCCCATGGAGAGTATTGTGGATGGTCCTCTTATTCAGCATAACATATATAATGCTCACAAGTCTCAAAGTTCTCATCGGCATGGGACTTAGGAAACATGCGACTTGGTACATTAACAGATGCCGAAAGAGAAACTCCCATCTACACAACGATTAACCCGAGTTGAAAAATACAGAGAGTGAAGAATGTGAGGTGTCACCTCTTGGCAGGATTGGGTTTAAAGGAGAATGGAACAGCAAACCGGGGTTCACCCAACTCAGGGGCAAATTTACAACTTTTATTAGGTTTTGGAGAGATCATCTATGTGATCTTTATATGCACATGTTCAATATTGGAATGCAGCGATTTTGAAAAGTTAGGCATATATGTGTACAAAGAGACCTCATGGATTATTTGGGAAAAGCTATCACAGGACAATTCATCATCTCTTCACAATTTCCTGTTCTTTTTTTTTTTTTTTTTTTTTTTTTTTTTTTTTTTTTAAAAAAAAAAAATTTTAAAAANTAGTTGAAATGTTCATATATCATCCCAGTTTGTAAGTTAACAGTGTGTGGACTCGTTACTCTGACTAGTAATCTATGATTTGACTTGCAATGTGTGAACCATGAGAGAGAGAGTTAAGAATAAAACGTCATAAATCCCCATTCTACTCCAACACTAAATATATGCCTTAAGTTCTCTTGTGATATATTGGTGAGACTCAAAAAAATACTTGAAATCCCCATTCTACTCCAACACTAATATATTAGTCTCCTCAGCTCGATTCTCCGCCGTTAAGAATCGTCTCCACAATGTCGGTAAGCATTTTCTCGACTGTCGGCGTTTTTTTGTTTTGAATTTTTTCATCAATCAAATTCTGTTTCCTAGATTCTGGTCTTACCTTCAGAACTTGTTTTTGCTATTTCTCTATATTTTCAGATCTAGTTAGAAATGACGTTTTAGGAACCAAAGAACTGCGTTTTTTTTTTTTTACGTTGTATATGGCTATGTTTGTTTACAGAGAATATCGGTAGTACGTGGATAAATCACCAACTTTACTGTTTCTTGATCTGATGATTCTGACGGATGAAATCTGAGATCTCTTTACTGTGTCGGTTACCTTAAAGCAACTGACAAAACAAGAAAAACAGAACCTAATTTTAAGTCTGAGTTATCTACAGTTTCCAGATTTCTGTTCCCTAGAGGCTAATTTCATTCTATTCCACCAAAGCCAGATACATATATATAATTTTCTCTTTGGTTCGACTTCTTAGTATAAATCTCAGCTTCGTGAATCGATCTCCGCAGGCTGCTTTCACATATTCGGATCAAACTCAGCACAACATTCTAATGGATTCCCAGCCAGTTGCCTCGGATGTAAGAACTGTTTTTCCTTTCCGCATTGTCTGCGAGATTATCTTTGTGTTGTTGTAATAAGATGTCTTATAATGTCGCTGTTGATGAATATTGAAACATTCTTGGTACTTGTTTTGCAGGTGAAAACTGTGAAAATTAGCAATGTCTCTCTCAATGTTTCTAAGAAAGATGTCAAAGAGTTCTTTTCTTTCTCTGGGGACATCCAATACATTGAGATGCGAAGGTGAAACAAATCTGTAATTATCTCCTTGCTAAGATACTCTCTTTACCAACAACTAATGTTAGTTACTTATAACAGTGAGACACAAGAAACTCAGGTTGCCTACGTTACTTTTAAGGATTCACAAGGGGCGGAAACCGCAATGCTCTTAACGGTATTTCTTATGGTTGCTTTTGGGCATATCCACAATTTGGAATGTAAGTTGTCTTCAAGAAATTACAGCTTACAGTTTTAAATTTTCCATCTAGGGAGCCGTCATTGCGGATCATCGTGTCAGTATTACTCCTGCTGTGAACTACAAGCTGCCACCAGAAGCCCTTGAACTGGACTCGGTACCGCCAACTGCACCAACTAAACTCTTTGCTCTATTGGTTACATTCAGTTGTCATGTTTTGACCTCTCTGTTTAGCAGGAAAACTCGTTTAATGGTTTCACTGTCAAGAAAGCTGAAGATGTGGTAAACGTCATGGTGGAAAGGGGTTATGCACTTGGAAAAGATGCCTTGGAGAAAGCTAAAGCATTTGATGACAGACACAACTTGGTGTCAAATGCTTCAGCAACCATTGCCTCGCTTGACAATAGGATTGGTCTGAGCGAAAAGCTAAGCATTGGAACAGTTGTGGTGAATGAGAAGCTGAGAGAGATGGATGAGCGATATCAGGTGAGGGAGATAACAAAATCAGCTTACGCAGCTGCAGAGGAGAGAGCAATCATTGCAGGAACGGCTTTAATGGCAAATCCTTATGTATCAAGTGGAGCTTCCTGGCTTTCCAACGCGTTTGGTGCAGTGACCAAAGCGGTTAAAGAGAAAACTGAGAATGGAGGAGAGGTAAGAAAGGAGGTCATTCAGCTTGGTGACACTTCACCCAAAGCCCCAGCTGTGGTTCCTGTTTGTTCAGTTGATGCTGATTTCATCAAACCAAGTTTCTAAAATTGAATCTCAGACTAAAATTCTTTGATATGTTTGCTGTGCATATGCTTTCATATAACTTATAATTGCTCAACAAAAAAAAAATATCAGACCATAAAAGTTGTTACATTCGGACATAATTTCGTCTCTGAAAACACATTATTCAGTTTCACTTGATTAAAGATAAAAAGGCAAAGGACTTGAAAGAGAATGAGAGATTAACAGTGATGGGTCTCAGGTACTAAGTTGAAGAAACCTCCTTGCCATTGGATGCTTGGCATGAGTAATCTCATTGGGCTTAAGGACTTCAACAACCTCTCCATCGATAACAAGACAAACAACATCTGCAATATGCTGGATCTGTTTGATACTGTGAGACACAATGACAGTAGTAAGCCCACTCTGCTTCTTCAATTTCAGGATAACATGCTCTATGTTCTCTGTTGATATGGGGTCAAGAGCACTTGTTGGCTCATCCAAAAGCAACACCTCAGGCTCATTCGCTAGAGTCCTTGCAAGTGCAACTCGTTGAGCTTGACCAACAGATAACTCAGCACCAGTCTTACTTGCCATGGAAGCACTTAGGTCCGCAAGACTTAGCAGCTTGATAACCTCTTCGTCACTCAGCTTCTTGCCTCTCAAATTTGGACCATATCTTACATTATCCGCAACAGTCCCTGTGATCAAACATACAAAACACTAGTCCTTTTGTTCCAGCCTACAATCAGAAGAAAAAAAGAGACAACTTTTGACTTACCCTCAAAGAGAACAGGAAGCTGGAAGAGCATTCCAACTCTACGACGGAGAGTGACAACATCGATTTTGGTAATATCTTCACCGTCCAAGAAAACAGTGTTCTCCGGTGGCTCCCAGAGACGATTCAGAGACCTCAAAAACGTTGACTTTCCACTTCCACTAGGACCAATCACTCCAACGACCATACCTTTAGGTATATCCAAGGAAACTCCTCTCAGAAGCTGACTTCCGTCATCGGAGACTCGGGTCAGATCTCTTACACGAATCTTCGGTTCCTGACTAGACACATCGTCCACGTCCAAAAGATGCTCACGTAATGAATCATCGGACACAACTAATGCCATTCTCTTGAGATTCTGATGTGATGAGCATTACCAAAAAGATTGTGCTTTTTATACTTAGCGTAGATTTAGAATCGGTCATGTTGATGTTGACAATTTGATTTCAACCAAATCTAGTAGTCATCTCTTCAATTTCTATTAACATTTATCTAATGTTTCACAATTTCTTTCTCGTTATTTATTTACACATTTTTTTACATATAATTATTAACAGTTTTTAGGTTTTATCAGGATTCAAAGGTTATAATGTTTTCATCACTTTCCACAAATTCTTTCTCAATAACTAATTGATCTGGTAATCTTTTCTCTAGAACATAATCTTTTTTTTATGTTTTATGGTATCTTCTCGAAATCTTCAGTTCAGGTCTCCAATATTTTTTCAGCACATATAAAGCTCAGGAGAACGAAAGTTATAATGTTTTAACATCATTAGATTTCAAAACGAGAAGATACCATTGAGACAAAACAGAAATCGATTTCAAGAAAACAAGATTTTTAAGAATCACCAGACGACTGATTGAAAAAGCTTTGATATATATATATATATATGCCTCCATTCAGTTCAGGTCTCCATATAATCTCCGCATGAGTTATCTCGGCAGAACGAAAGTTGTATATGATTTTGATCATCCTCAGAGGCATATATATACATCTATGACAAGTTATGATTCACAGAAAGAATTTCTCAAGATCAAACAAAAGAATTCAATAATAAAAATAAGAACAAGACTGTAACCAGAGATACTAGAGCGACGATGATAATTGATATAGAGAGGTTTGTGATAATTTGTATATATATACACTGAAGGAGGAGGAACACAGGCGTGGGGATAAACCCTAGCTCAAATATGGGCCTTTCTAATATGGGCCTAACCCATTAGACATTTTACTTCCTTTTCGTTAATGCTTATTCAGTTATTTGATATCCTAGTTAGTGTCAATAACATGTTTACTACAATAATACCTCTATAAATTAAGGGGTATTTTCGTTCTCATAAACAAAAAAAAGTTAAGGGATATTTTCAAAAATACCATTTTCACCCTCAACATTTTTAAATTTACTACTAAGGAATGAACATTTTTAAATGCATCACTCTTTCTCACTTTTATATATAGAGTTTTAAGGTTTGAGATGTTAGTTTTAGGGTTTAAAAATATTTAAACAAACATTTAAAACCTTAAAAATAGGTTTCACCCCTATTTCTGATTATTAATTTATGATATTATTTAGATTATATTTTATACTGGATTTTTTAAAAAAAATTATTATCATGTTATTTTATCAACCGTTGACATTTTTTACACTGGGTCGACCTGGGACGGAAGGATTTTATTAATTTATTTATAGTGATTATTGATTTATAGAGTAATAATTTATAGAGGTTCTTATTGGAATGAAGTGTGGTAAGACACAATGAAGCACAAAGACAAAAAAAACACACAGATGCAAATCAAATAATACAAGAGGACGCGAAATGAAAATTATGGTGCCTGAGGTGTAACCAATGCACAAGGATCAAATTGACGAAGACTTGAAGGCAAAAGAAATAGAAATCAATCTTGCCTTGTACGGCAAGGAAACTTAGGGTTGTGCAGAAAAACCGAACCGAATTGGCCGAACCGAATAGAACCGGTTTGGCCGATTCGGTTCGTATTCGGTTTACTGACAATAACCGATCGGAGTAGATGTATCAGGGGTTCGGTTTACTCTTCGGTTCAATATAAAAATCGAAAACCGAAGTAAACCGATCGGTTTATGTAGTGATACGCAAAATCTGAAACTTATAATTTTTCTTCAATTTCTGTAATTAAATCTTCGTCTCCTTTGTTATTCTTCTCCTTCTCCACCTTCTTCTTCTCCTCTTTCTTCTTCTTTCCTTCTTCTGCTTCTTCCCTTTTCCTTTTTCTTCTTCTCCTCTTCTCTTCTTCCACCGCTAAACGATGGGTACCCTAATTTTTTTAATTAAATATGTTAATGGGCTTAGCTAATTGGCTTTTGATCCTAAAACGAGAAACATTTGTAAGGCCCAAATAATTTATAGCTGAAATCAGAAATTAAATTTGAAACTTATTGAATTTCGGTATATTACCGAACCGAACCGAAATTTATGTTTCCGAACTGAACCGAACCGAATCTCAATTTCGGTGCAATTCAGACAGATTTTTTTTTGAACCGAATAAACCGAAACACCGAAAAACCGATCCGAACCGAACTGAACCGACCGAATAAGGAAACCTAAATGAGCTTTAGGAATTAAGTTGCCAAGAGGAGTGAAGAGTTGATTTAATTTGTGCAACAATTTAAATCACATCCGAAATCAATGGTGGAGATGCTCACAGATCAAATGGTTTGAAATGGAAGATTGTGATGAATTCGCGATTTAAATCAGCAACAAGCCAAGAATGACAAAGCCAACACGTGAATGGAAGCTCCCAAAGGAGATAAGACCGTTTGGAATCAAGAGATTCCTTATGCACATTTTAGGAAGTAGCCGTTTGGCTCAAGATATAAGTTAAGTAATGGTTGTCTTATTTAAGCCTTGTAAATCAGTTTGTAACCTCAAGTTGGGCATTGTCCTCTTCTTAATCTAATGTTACAAAATCTCTCAATCTCTATACTCTCTCATAATCTCTCTTTATACTCTAAGTTTACACAACATTCTTAACTAAACTCTCGACCATTATTCTCTTGTTACCTTCGGCCATCATTCTCCAATTCTCAGCTCACAAACTCTCAAACTTCTGCTTACATTACTGTAAGAAAATCCAACATGGTCTCATAGCACCAGTTTTGGCGGGAAAATGATTCTTGGTGGCTGGCTTTGATTTGTCCGTGGAATCCTTACAGGATGATCATGAGACTTGTGGTTTTGAACCTTGCTAAGTGCTCGGTTTGAATGCACCATTTGGTGTGAAACTTGTGAAAATTAGTTATTGTTGAGTATGTTTGTTAGGGAACATTTTACCCTTTCTGTTTCAGTATCAAATGTTTTTCAAAGTTTTCTCAAACCGAATATTATGTTTTATGCTCACCGGAAAATTAATGACCAATGGACAATAACGTTATCTATTGGGTAAAAGTGAAAATCCTTAATAAATAATTCGGTGAGGGCAAGGATAAGTGGTTTTGGTGGTTATAGTCATGCTACAAGAAAGGAAAGGACGTGGGTGGCTCATTGAGCCTTAATCATATGGCTAAATTGCTCTCGGGTTCCTTTGGTACCATGAGATGCAAGCCTTGGTTAAGTACCATTATCCTCTCTAAATCTCATTTCCAAATTCGGCCAATATGTTAAATCGGTTTTAGTATTTTTTTAAATAAATCCTAAGGGTTACAAGCATCTAGAACCGATTTTACACTTAGTGTGAAAATGTTGTATCTTTAGTGTTTGTAAATCCTAGAATTGGTGACAACTTAAGTAGATGATTGCTATGTATTATAGCACTTAAAGAATGTCCAAAATACTAAAATCTGTTTACAAAAACATTGGTCCAATGACCATTGATTTAATTCGGTTATAAGAAAGGGGTTAGACATTGTCCATAAAAAATTGAATCGGTTTCATTGTGTTGAATAAAATCGTGACTAAGGTCATGAGTAATTGTGTTTTGGTATGGCAAAACAATGTGAACCAAGGTAGGCCTTGAGCCGTTAAATCCTTGATGAATCCAAAATTGATTTTACACATACTCTTCAAATTAAATCAAAACCGTGGGAGGAATCGTTGTGATTCTCTCATGTGTAAATTTCAATCTCAAAACCGTGACCTATCTATGTGATAAGCTCATTTGGATTTCAAAATGAGTCTAACACCGTAGGGAATATATCTTTGTGTTCTCATGTGTATCTTAGCAAAACCGTGGGCAATTCTAAGTGATTACGCCCATGAGTATTCTCAAAAGAGAAGAAAATGAACCATGAGTTTCCTTGAGAAATCATGATGAATAAAAATGTGATTACGTGAAAACTGAGGTGTAGTTAAAGACTTGTAAAAACCTTGTTGAATCCAAACTTATGATTTTTTAAAGGTCCTTGGACAAATTCAAATCTTAAAGGTCCAAGGAGCATTGTTAAAAGAAGTGAACATGGTTCTTTAAATTCTTTGTGAATTTGAAAGTTCATGTATCATGAAAATTGCAAGTCATTGTTGGACCCCTTATACTCTATGGTCATGACTATGCAAGTTTATTTTTGAACTCTCATCGAAGAGAAAATCATAATTTGGACCATGGGATGCAAGACCTTAAAGGTTAAAGCATTTAAAATCATGGATAATGACTTGTGTGCTACATATTGGTGTAGGTACAAAAAGGCAGCAAACATGGAGGTAAAAGAAGGGGAAAATTCAAACTTGTATCAGCCTAATCGACGAGCCAATCCTGGTAACCGGAAGAGAAAATCCGAACTGGTGTTGGCTTGATTTGATCATTGCCTCGGATAGGGCTGGGCATTCGGGTAATCGGTTCGGGTTCGGGTAAGAACCGATCGGGTCCGGGTCAATCGGGTATACCTACTTTGTACCCAAAACTGTACCAAAATATTTTCGGTTCGGTATCGGTTCGGTATCGGTTCGGTACAATAGGTTTTGGATTGGGTCGGGTCTTCAATTTTAGAACCGTAAAATACGGATAAAATTCGGGTAAATTACTTTTCGGTTTGGTTTCGGGTAAATTGTATCCGAAATGTTAAAAATTGATCCGAAAACTGTAAACTTCAAATGTTTTTTTCCCCGATACTTAAGCAAAACAAAATAATAATGTTCAAACTTGAAACTTCACTTCAAAGACACATTATCACAGATCATTAAAACCAAGAAACATGAAAACACAAGTGAATATATGAATCGGCAAAACTCAAAAAAATTGTATACAGATTTCGGTTCTATCGGATATTATTTCGGGTATCGGGTAATACCCGATACCGAACTGATACCCACGGTTCTCAAGCCTCGTACCCATCGGGTAATATGCCATGTACCGAAACCAATACCGAACCGAGATTTCGGGTCGGTTCCGGTTCGGATAATCGGTTCCGGTACATATGCCTAGGCCTAGCCTCGGATTTCCCTCGGCTGCTCTTTATTACTTTTTTATTATTATTATTATTTTTTTTAGTCATAGTAAGTAGGAAACACTAACTTCAACATAGTAAAGGGACCAAAGTGATTTTATGTTTTCTTGGACATCTCCTTGTTTCCGAATGGCTGATCTAGAAAGAGGCTTTAGTAGTTTAACAAAGTTGAACAGACATCACAACTTCATTGCAAGTTTGCGCATACCTTTAGAGGCATGATGATAGAAATTCTACCCTCTCGATGTAGAGAAATCCCCGCGTAACCTTTATTGCACTATGTGCTCCCCATGAGTTCTAGATAACCAAAAAAACTAATCTGGTTCTAGCATCACGTCCTTTTGCCACAACCACCACCATATGATTGGACAACTATATTGCTCCCATTTACGGTTGTCGATGAAGTGGCACTTGGTAGATGTCCTCTTTACGTAGTTCATGCAACTCTCTTGTATCTTCTAAGGTAAGGCCTAGAGAAGACTCTTTTACCATGGCAAACACATCATCTCTAGAAACTGTGTTTACTTCATATCTTCCTTTAATTATGAGTCTTACCCGATTGTTGTCAGTCTTTTTCAGGATTCCAGTTCCAATTATGTAGTCCAAAGCAATATTGATATTACTAATCACCAGCTTTGAAGTTCTTTCTCGAATGTAACTTATCAAGTCTTTTATGGCTACCACATGGTGCAAGACCTTGACTTGATCTCGATTGTGTTGCGCCTATAGAAGGTAACAAAGGACTACAGAGACACATTTATCTCCAGTTTGTTCCATAACGGGCCCTAGGGGTGGGCATTCGGGTACCCATTCAAGTTTGGGTCGAGTATTTTGGGCTTTCTGGTTTATAGATATAACAATCGTTCGAATTATATGACTTCGGGTTCGGTTATTTTGGGTAATAACAGATATAAGAAAATAATTATTAAAAACCCTTAAAATTGTATAAAAAATCAAATTTTTTTGTTATTTTAAAGCAAATATGACTAAAATAACATGAATTTAACTCGAACTATAAAAAAAACACCCAAAAATATAAACAATTAACAAAAAATATTTCAAAAATACTACCATTTAGAAATAATAACATAAATATGAACTATGAAGTTATGAAAATCCAAAATATATAGCTTACTTCGGAATGGTTTGGGTACCCGTTCGGGTTTGGGTATAGCCCGATTGGGTTCGGTTATCCGACTCTACTAAATACCTAATCCGATCGAGTATTTACTACCCAAACTAGGTGTGGGCAAAAAATTAGAACCCGAAAATAAATCCGACCTGACCAAAACTACCCGAACCGAATCCAAACCCGAGATCTAAAATTACCCGAATGAGTTCTAAACTTTTAAATCCGAAACACCGAACCCGAATCCGTACCAAACCGAAAACCGAATGGATATCCGAAGTACCCGGAATATAAATTAACCTTAGGAAATTTAGACTTAACATCTGGTGTTTTCATATCGTTTAAAAAATGTTGTGTTTTTTTTTTGGTTCAATTCGGTTATTATGATTATATCTGGTATTTGTAATGTTTTTTTTTTTATCAAATATGGAAATGATTTTATGTTGCAAGTGTATGAATAGTTATTGCATAGAAGTGAAATTTTGAACAAAAACATCTATTACGTTTCTTGTGTATTCGATTTTTTCGAGATTTTTTCTTGGGTTTTTTCGATTTTCTTCGGGTTTCCAGGTATTTTTGGGTTTTGTTTCTAAATTTTCGGGTTCTAAATTTTCCGATAATACCAGACCGAACAAAGATTCTGCAAATTTTGGTTTTCAACTAAAAATTTGAACCCGACCCGAACCCGAAAGATACCAAACCGAATCTGATCCGAATTTTTAGAAAACCCAAATGGGTAGTACATTCATACACCCGAAAACCCGATACCCAAATTATTTCGCTCACAGGCGGGGGTAGAACCTGTTGCACCAGAGGTTCTCCTCCTAAATTGGTTGTCCGCTCCCGCTCTCGTTTAAACCATTGGTGCCCCAATGGATTCGGTGGATAATCATCTGGGTAATCATCGGCTGTGTTACAGTTATGGTCTGTTGGTTTTGTTTTGCTCAAGAACAAGAACCGAAGGAAAAAACTGAGCTAGAAGGAAAATCCGAACTAGTGGGTGCATAATCGACGAGCCACTCCGATTCCTTAAAATAAAATTTAGAGGGTTGAGGAGTGCCCGGGAATCTTGAAGTCTGGTCATGAAAAGACCAGGAAAGGAGTGTAGAAGAACACCCTTTCTGTCATGGGGCAGTTCATCCAACAGCAAAGACTACCAAGCATCATTCTCAAAACTGGTCCAGAACCGGAAATCTGACTTTAAGAGGAGTGGGTGAAGAATTGAGAAGTCTGGCGGCAAGACTCTCAACATGAAAAAGCTATAAAAATGTGTCTAGATTCAGGAAGAGAAGACCTTGCATCAATCTGAGCCCTATAGAAGGTGTGAGAGCCAAAATTCCAGAAGGTGTCCAGACTACTTCCGGACAGCCTTTGGGAAAATGGCTTGGGTGGAAGATTGGTCAAGGAAAATGGCAAACTGTCTTGGTGACGTCAACTACACTCTAATGAAGAAGTGACAGGGGTTTCTGGTGCAAAATAAGGGGCTTTGGTACTTTTCACAATGCACCAAATCGGACAGATTGGTGGAAGCTCATAAACCAACCGAATGGAGCATCAAACATTAGGCCAAAGTCAACCAAATCTGGATATTTCTAATTATGTTTACACTTTTAATTGATAGTATGTTGACTTAGGATTGAAAATTTTATGTGGTTATAAATGAAAATCCGAAATGGTTTAATTGTTTATTTCTAGCAACTTATTTTGTTATCTATAACTATTCTTCCCATTCACACAAACTCTGATTTTCCTCCTTAGGATCTTTCAGAGGAGAGGGCTTAGATGCAAATAAAGGAGCTTGAATGCAAGTGAATCAAAAAAGGAACATGACGACCAAGAATGGTCAAAGCAAAATTAAAAAACCGCTTCATCAATGGACCACAAATCTAAATTCTTTTTCCATTAGTAAAGGTTTTCCCATGAGGTTTTCCTTACTAAGGTTTTTAATGAGGTAGGTATTTGTGCTTTCAAGATTGGCCTACGGTCCCAATGCTCTCTCTCCGACCAAGCTTGAGGGGGAGTATTAGAGGGAACAAAACATAAGCTGAGGGAAATCCGAAGCAATGATCAAATCAAACCAACACTAAGAAGAAAATTGACAATCTTGTGAAGAACTCCAAGTCTAGATTACATATATTGGCATTGCATCTACACTTGAGGGGGAGTATTGGAATGAAGTGTGCTAAGGCACAATGAAACACAAAGAAAAAGAAGTACACGAATGCAAATCAAATAATAAAAGAAGACGCAAAATGAAGATTATGATGCATGAGGTGTAACCGAATGCACAAGGATCAAATTCAAGAAGACTTGAAGGCTAAAGAAAGAGAAATCAATGTTGCCTTGTACAACGAGGAAATCTAAAGGAGCTTAAGGAAGTAAGGTGCCGAGAGGAGTGAAGAGTTAATTTAAATTGTGCAACAATTTAAATCACAGCCGAAATCAATGATGGAGATGCTCACACATCAAATGGTTTGTAATGGAGGGCTGTGATGAATTAATTTGGGATTTAAACCAGTCAAGAATGACAAAGCTAACACGTGAATGAAAGCTCCCAAGGAGATAAGACCGTTTGGAATCAAGAGATTCCTTATGCACATTTTAGGAAGTAGCCGTTTGTGTCTAGATTTGAATTAAGTAATGGTTGTCCTATTTAAGCTTTGTAAATCAGTTTGTAACCTCAAGTTTAGCATTGCCCTCTTCTTATTCTAATGTTACAAAATCTCTCAATCTCTATACTCTCTAATTCTCTCATAATCTCTTTATACTCTCGGTTTACACAGCATTATTCACTAAACTCTCGGCCATTATTCTCTTGTTACCTTCGGCCATTATTCTCCAATTCTCTACTCACAAACTCTCAAACTTCCGCTTACAATACTTTAAGAAAATCCAACAATTCTACAATATTTTTTTTTGTTTTTTGAATACTGAAGACTTTTATCAAAACGGAAGAAGGGAAAGAGTACATACAAACCAACATAAAAACATTCCAAATATGAGAAGAAAAGTTCTCAAAAGAAAAACAAAACTTTAAGGATCGAGCTGAAAGACATGATAGCCAAGAATGAGCTCCCATTACAACATAAAATTGATGTCTAAAATTTGAAGTTATACTTCGAGCAATTAACGTGACTTCTTTAGAAAAGTGATCTTGAGATATATCCAATCTCCAAGCACAAATGATGATAATTTATAGAGGAGACATTGAGCTTGATAAGAAAAGGCCGGCCATAGGTGAGGTTTTGAAATAGCTCCAAAAAGGTGAGTGATGGTGGATGAGAATATGACTTTAGTAATTCGGTGAGAGAGTATACTTTCCATGGACCAAAGGAGGCATTGAAGATTAGCATCATCTTTAGAGTGAATATTAGAAAATGAATGACGATTATAAAGAATGACAGCTCCATGTTTATCAACTAACATCCAAATTCCTCCCCCAAAACTGAATTGTTTTGACCAAGAGACTCCAATGTAACATTTGAGCCAAGATGGATCAGAGGGTTTGGATCAGAGGGTTTCCACAATGGAGTAGCTTCTTTAATTGATAATTTGTATTGGAATTCCATTCACTATAAGATTGTTGTGCTAAAAACCATTCCAAAGTACATCATCTTGAACCTTCGTAAGAGTATCAGTAGCAGAAAAAGACTGTCCTCCACAAAATATAACATGTTTAATAATCTGCTCTGGTGACCAAAAATAATATTCCAGAGCCTATATTACTTTGTTGTTCATTATAAGAAGTTTACATAACAAAAGTTTGAGGCTGATATGTTCAAAAACTCCTCTGTTTTTTTCTACTTAATGCAGCTTTTCATTTGAAGCCAGCAATCTCATCTGCTTTGTCAGAATCTCAAGATTCCTAGACTTCTCTGGAGTAAGCTGTCCAAATTCAAAGTCATCTGCTTTCTCCATTTCTTCTTCTATCAGCTCCAGCGTACGGCTCTTGTCTAATTCCACTGCTCCATCCTCCTCCTCCAATGTCGTATCATCCTTTCCTTTCTTCTTCTTCTTCCTTGAAGGGCTCAACAACAGCAGCTTTTCCCATGCCCCATCATCATACAGATCTGGTATGATCAACGGTACATGGTTCTCATCCAGGCAGAATTTCAGCAAATCGGGGTTGCTCAAGAAATCATTTAAGTCATTCGAGCTTGACTTTGCTGTTCCGTCAGATGGTGGCTGGTATGTTACTAAAGGAAGACCAGTTGAGTTTGCTTCTCCTTCCTCTGTAAATTCTTCCACAATTGTTGCTCCTTCCGCCTTTCGCCAACTCTTCTCCTTTGGCTGAAGCAACTGAATCAGAAGACTTGGATTTTGCATAACCATTACCAAAAACGAAAGCATCTCCTGTTGGCTCTCTTCCATTCCCTGGACTCTGTCTTTTAAGTGTAGCATTTTAGTATCCGTGATCTCTTGGTACTGCCTAACTTTAATCAACTCCTGCGCCAATGCGTTCTTATCTCCTTTCAAGATATCAACTTCTTTCCACAATCCACTCTCCTCAAGCTTTCCCTGAGAAGCATCAGTTGTACTTTCCTGTTTGCAAAAGCTTTTGCTCTGGTCACTACTTTGAACATTTTTCCTCCGGATTACATTCTTCAGTAAATCCTTTTGACCTCTGACAAACCCGTCATTCGCAAACTCCCAACGATCTGCATCAACTTTTCGAAAACCCTGAAGAGAAAATCACAACTGTTACATTACATCCAAGATTCAACCACATCTACAAAGAGATCGAACAGGCCAAGATTTACACTTGATCAGCCAAATTCTCACAATATTAATATAGTCTTAATGATGTGAGTCTAAATGCAGTTCCCGGTACATTAAAATAATCATAGGAGTTGAACAAAACATCTTTCTTGATGCTTTAAATACAATTCATCATCCAACCATATGAGATTAACAAGGGACTAATCACTAAAAGCCATCCACACTTTCCAGAAACCGAGAACTTTGCGAAAGTGATCGCCCAAGTCATAATGTGCAAGAAACAACACAGACACCAAAGGGCCAAAATTCAAGAAAATAGTGTACAGAGAGAGAAGAGAGACTAACGTAGATATTGAGCTGACGGATAAAGCTAGAGAGATTGCTGTGCTTGAAGTATTTAGGCAAGAGTTGAACAGAGAAGGCGGTGGTGTCCAAGATAACGAAGGTGTTGTCTCCATTACTACTCCACGAGATTATAGAATCAGTAGAGGAATCGTCAACCATCTCGTAGCATTTCCTCAGGAACGGCGCCACTGAAGAAGACCCACCACCACCATCGTCCGCCGATTTCACCATCCCTCGAGAAATCTCCAATATTGAATTTCGAAATCTGAAATTGAAAAGCCTGATGAGAATTTTGGGGTTTGGGTGCAGTGGGGAAGAAGGCGATGAAACTTGTGCGCAGGGTAAGGAATCGGCTCTCACAATCCAAGGAAATTTCAAGGAAGTTGAAAGATATTTTCCAAGTCTTTCTTTGGCCCATTCTATGGCTATTTTAGATATTTACAAAACCAAATTAAAATGATGTTGGTCAAGCTGGTCAAACCCGCCTAGCCATATACGAGTGGAAAAGAAAACCAAATTACTTTGGTTTTTTGATCGATTTCAATTAAAGCCATAAAATATTCAATTTAAAAAATGTATTGTATTAATATTATTATTTTGTCAAGTTTGATAATCTACTTGTTTTGAAAAAAAAAAAAAAACAGATAGTTGTAAAATAAACAAATTAAAAGTGCACTATATACAGTAAAACCTATATAAATGAATAATGTTGGAACGTTGATAACTTATTAATTTAAAGAGAGATTTATTAGTTTATTATATTTTATAATTACTTTAAATATGTATTTTATCTTCAATTTCACAAAAAATCTTCTAAAGTTATAATATATTTAACATTATTATATTTTCTCATTTGTACATTCATATGTGGAGATATTATGTCAATAATTTTAATTATTATAATAGAATAAATCTTAATAACTCACTTAAAAATTCAAATAAAAATGTTACATAGATATACAACACATCGTATTATACTATAATTTCTTAAACACACACACACACACATATATATAGATATACTAGGGAAAGTCCACGCGTTGCGTGGATGAGACTATAAAATTGACATTTCTAATCTAGGTTCATAACAACATATAACATAATATATGATTGAATGTAAAAATTTTATTATCATTTCATGGATAGTATTTCTTATAATATATGATTGAATGTAAATATTTTTTTATTATTTCGTGGATAACATTTTCTAAAAAGGTTAATGGTAAAAATATTTTGATAATTATTAAAATATGTGTAAAATATCATTATATCAATATTAAATTATTTTCTTATTCTTTTTAGCTTTTATTGAATATTTTTCGCATTATTCATAAAAAATTATAGTAATATTTTGACTAAATCATTCATTAGATCGCCATATAATATCGTTTAATTTTCTACAAAACAAAGTCGAAGTAATTTATTATAAATAAAATGGTTTGTCTTTGCTTTATCTATATATCATTATAATTATAGATATAATATTGTAATTTAAAACAATGATGAATTTATAAGTATTGATATAATTTTTGATATAATATCATTATAAGTATTTTGATCAATGGTGAATTTATATCTTTAAAAAATTTATTGCAATGGTGTATTGTAGCGCATATGAAAAAACATATGTTAAAAATTTTAATGAAATGTGTAACATAATGTTAAGTAGGTGTGTATTTTCATTCCATTTTCTTTTAGAGATGAACAAATAAATTAAATAAATAGAGGGACTAAAAAATAAAATTTGTAAATATGAGTGACACGTGGCAGCCTCTCAGAGCTAGTTGAGAGAAGTAACTTTACTTTATTATAAAGATATATATATATATATCAGTTGACAAAAAAAAATATATTGTTAGGTCTCAGATTTAGAGCTTTACTACAAGAACATAAACTTAATAACACTTTAGGTTTTGGGCAATTGATATTGCCTCTTTTTGGCTTTTCTTTGATTTATAATGAAACAAAGTACAACGTAGAGTGATTCACCACTCCTACACTTTAGGGAAACATGAAAGATGGAAACTGGTTCCTAAGAAATAGGAAGACCACTCCCCTTATTTGCAAACTAAAACTACCAGAGACTAAGTCTCGTTATTTGCAGAAGAAATAAAAGTGAACAAAAGAGACTAAGTCTCAATAAGTCTCTTAGTGGGCTTGCGAAGTCTTTTTTGCATTTCCTCTAGGCCCAACTGTACTTGTGCTCGCATCATTACTCCCATCCCCAAAAGTAACCTTGTCCTCGAGGTTACAGCCAGGGAAACTTTGCTTGAGTTGACTGGAGTCGAATTCATCGTCTTCTTCATCGGTCTCGTCCTCACCCATCATGAGCAACAATTGAGAGTTTTTGCATCTGTGTCCAGGTGTATATTTTCATCACAGCTAAAACAAAGACCCAAACTCCTTTTCTTCTGCATCTCGTCCCAATTAAGTTTCTTCGGAGCTTGAGCTAGTGGAGCAGCGGTGATTCGTGATGCGGGTGAAGAATTCAGAAACTTGTGCGTTCGTTGAAGTTGGTCATCCTTCATCCGAGCCAATTCGATTGTCGCTTTTAGTGACGCTGGTTTGAACATCCGAATACCATCAGAAATCAACTCCTTCAATCCTCCTATGTAGGTGCCTACGAGTGCCTTTTGGGTCCATCCAGTGACCTTATTCTGCAACCTCTCGAACTCGCGATGATAGTCACGTAACGAACCCGTTTGCTTGATTTTGGAGAGTGCTTCATCAAAATCTTCAGCCCCAGCTGGACCGAATCGAGCCCATAACTCCTCCTCAGATACAGCCCATGTGATTCGTACTCTCTCTTCGCCTAGTGACTTTGATGTAGCTTGCCACCATTCATTAGCCTCGTCTTCGAGATGATAAGATGCGAAGCTAACACGTTGATCATTTGGCATATCCTGATAAGCAAAATATTGTTTTGCTTTGCTTATCCACGAAGTTGGATCTCCTCCTTGGTACTTTGGGAAGTCCAGCTTCACTTGACGACGGTTTTGTGGAGGTTGTGGTGGCGCAAATGGGTTAGTATTGTCGCCTTGATGAACGGATGTGTCATGCCGGTGCTCTCTGCGATGACTTGTTCCATCGTCGCGGTTATTCGATACGACCTCCATCAACCGACTAAACGATTCCTCCATGAACCGAAATTTATCGTTCATGGCCTCTCGCATTTGCAGCAACTCGTCCTGCATCAATCCGAAACCAGACTCCAACGTATCAATTCGGTCTCGGGAGCCAGCCATGGATTCCTCTTGTGAGGCAGTATCCACAACTTGCTGAGACTTTTGTTTTCGGGGTTAAATTGTGGTGGTTTGGAGATGGAAATGGTTGTGAAAGAAAGTAGAGAGCAATGCTCTGATACCATTGATAGAGGTCCCAAATAGGATTACCAATGTTGATCAAGATAAGACAAGAACACAAGAACACTTTGGTTCTTAAAACACAAGTTACGACAGTTTTCTCTACATAACATTCTCATTGAGTTTCACTTCTTAAATAGAATACACCAACTAAAACTAATCCCTATAATATAGGATCATGGATACAGGGAAGTTACAAACTAATTAAGAAAATACATTAAAAATATTCATAAGATATGATGGTTACTTGTATCCCATCAATACTCCAACCCCGAAAAGAACTTGTACGTCCTCAAGGTTCATCAATCTTCTGGTGGACAACGACCATAAAGAGCATGGTAAGGAATGATACAAGTTGATTCATCTCCATGAAGAAGTCCACCCCATTGTTTCGCCACTGTGTCTTGATATTGTTTTGCTTTGTTGCACCATGACGTTGGGTCACCATCACTGAAATGCAGAAGCTCCGGTTTCACAGATTGTGATGGATAAAACAGATTTGTGTGAATTGTATCGGCTAGCACATTTGCGTTGTTGTGATGGTTTCTTGTGTTGCATGGGACAAATCGTTGGAGGTTATCCCCGCCGCCAAAGCTTCCACCACCATCTTATGAGCTTAGATCTACATCATTGTAGACATCGAATATTGGTTCTTCGTCGTCATAAACGTCGAAGACTGGAGCTCCATAGATCTCCATGAATTGAGCCTGCTCTGATACCAACTGTTAGGTCTCAGATTTAGAGCTTTACTACAAGAACATAAACTTAATAACACTTCAGGTTTTGGGCAATTGATATTGCCTCTTTTTGGCTTTTCTTTGATTTATAATGAAACAAAGTACAACGTAGAGTGATTCACCACTCCTACACTTTAGGGAAACATGAAAGATGGAAACTGGTTCCTAAGAAATAGGAAGACCACTCCCCTTATTTGAAAACTAAAACTACCAGAGACTAAGTCTCGTTATTTGCAGAAGAAATAAAAGTGAACAAAAGAGACTAAGTCTCAATAAGTCTCTTAGTGGGCTTGCGAAGTCTTTTTTGCATTTCCTCTAGGCCCAACTGTACTTGTACTCGTCCTGCATCAATCCGAAACCAGACTCCAACGTATCAATTCGGTCTCGGGAGCCAGCCATGGATTCCTCCTGTGAGGCAGTATCCACGACTTGCTGAGACTTTTGTTTTCGGGGTGGAATTGTGGTGGTTTGGAAATGGAAATGGTTGTGAAAGAAAGTAGAGAGCAATGCTCTGATACCATTGATAGAGGTCCCAAATAGGATTACCAATGTTGATCAAGATAAGACAAGAACACTTTGGTTCTTAAAACACAAGTTACGACAATTTTCTCTACATAACATTCTCATTGAGTTTCACTTCTTAAATAGAATACACCAACTAAAACTAATCCCTATAATATAGGATCATGGATACAGGGAAGTTACAAACTAATTAAGAAAATACATTAAAAATATTCATAAGATATGATGGTTACTTGTATCCCATCATATATGTTGAAGATTTATAATTATTAACTATAAGAACTGAAGCTGCAAAGCAAAGACACTCTCTAAAGGCGAAGAGAGAAACAAATGAATTTTTTTGCTTTAAGAGGTGTTTCATATGATTTAGGTCATACGGCTCGTCTAGGATAACTGTTGGTTGGACTTTTTGGAATATTCATGAAACTTTTTTTTTTCTCGAGCCTGGTGGGAGGAAAACGATCGATTCAAAGATCGATTCCAAATGGAAATATTTCATCAATCATTTCATGCCTCAGTGTTGCATGAGCTTCATTTGACTGCAAGAATGACATGACTGGTATATGCGACTGAAATATATCCTAAGATTAGTCGCTCTAATAATCAATTAAAACATCATAGATTATGAATCAATAAGAAGTTCTTTAAACAAACTAGTCATGTATAACTCATATATTGCCCATCTATCAAACCATGAATGTTTCTTTCAGTAACTTTTATCCCCGACAAGAAATATACTCAACATGAGTGTGAAAACACAAACAAAAGCAAAAGAAGTCATAAAAAAGAAAAGTAAAAGAGCTAAAAAAATTCCTTTAATTGATGACAAGAGGTGAGATGACAAAAGTATTTTGTGTCATGATATACATTAATATATCACATAAAACAATAATGCTGTGGTATATTCTTGTACGTTACGTTATAAGATCATTTTTTTTTTTTTGACAACTAGTGCATTTATTTAGAAGAAGAAGCATTACAAGATCT
>OVAF01001047.1:0-26839 GCA_900406245.1 Odontarrhena argentea
TAATTAGTTTTTTTTTTGTTTAATTTAGTTTTCACATTGATGAGTGATTTTTAACAAATTTTAGGCATATAACTTTAAAATAGACATTAACAGATAGAATGTTACAAGAAGTATTTCTGATTACATGATTCAACATTATATATAATTAATTAAAAATTCAAAATCACAATATATAGTCTAAGAAAATCTATATTTTATATTACACTATTTATAAATGTTTAATTTTGACATGTTTACATTTGCATTATCAATTATAATAAAATTAAACCGGATCACGATTTTTTATTTTAAAAAACTTATATATTGTTACAGATTTTTTTTTTTTGCAATTATTTTGTTACTTATCGATGATTTCATTTTGTGGACCGTCGATTGATGTCCATGTTTTTTAAAAGTATAACTAAAGAGAAATAATTTAAGTATAAGAAAAAGTTAAAATTAAGAGGGGGCTTGGTGTGGTGGATTCGCCCTCAACATTGGGATTTGTTCGGCTCCTTTGGCAGAGTTATGGGGAGTTTACTATGGTCTGTGTATTGCGTGGGAGAAGGGAATCACGCAACTTGAGCTCGAGGTGAGTTCGGAGATTGTGGTTGGGTTTTTGAAGACCGGGATCGAGAATTCGCATCCCCTATCTTTTCTAGTACGGTTGTGCTATGGCTTGCTTTCGAAGGACTGGTCGGTCCATATCTCTCACGTGTATAGGGAAGCTAATCGTCTTGCGGATGGATTAGCAAACTATGCCTTTTNAGTTCGGAGATTGTGGTTGGGTTTTTGAAGACCGGGATCGAGAATTCGCATCCCCTATCTTTCCTAGTACGGTTGTGCTATGGCTTGCTTTCGAAGGACTGGTCGGTCCATATCTCTTACGTGTATAGGGAAGCTAATCGTCTTGCGGATGGATTAGCAAACTATGCCTTTTCTCTTCCGTTGGGTTTACATATTTCTCTACGAGCCCGGAGAGTACTCGTTTGATTCTTTTAGATGATGTTAGTGGATCTGCGATCCCACGTTTAGCTCCTGTGTGACTTTTTTAGTTTTTTGTTTTTAATATATGGGGACTTGCCCCCTTTTTCATACCCAAAAAAAAAAAGAAAAAGTTAAAATTAATGATTTATTCATGGTTATATTTATTTTGAAAGATTAATCAGATGGTAAATTTCTAATTTTTATTGGTTACATAAAAAAAGAAGGGGATCAATTAAGAAAAAAGTTTAAATCGGATATAAACATTTTTTTTTAATTATGTATTGTTATAGATTTTTTCGCCGACATAATTTTTAATTATCGGTGATTTCATTTTGTGGACTGGCGGATGATGTTTATGTTTTTAAAAAGTATGATTGAAGAGATATCGTTTAAACATAAGAAGAGGTTAATTACGAATGGTTTACATTCACTTTGAAAGATTAGTCGAATGGTAATTTTCCGTTTTTAACCGGTTATAGAAAAAAGACGAAGGAGAGGTTAAGAGAAAGGTTTAGGTGAAGGCAAAGAAGGAGTAATGATAAGTGCAAATGCAAGCCTGTCTCTCACGGAATCTACGGCTCTCCCTTCATCTCTCTCTCTACCATTACTCCACTCCCATCTTCATTATCATTTATTTTATTTTATTTTATATTCGTTTACCATATTTCTAAGATTACATATTTACATACACATCTCTATACGTGAATGTATATACAATGAAGAAAAGAACATGATACTTTTCATTATCTTGTAGGTATTGTGTAAACTTGACTCTAATAAAACTCAAGTCCAACTATTTTGGCTACGACTTAACGCAAGACTTCAGACAATAATAAAAGTAGTGGCAAAGTATTACTTCATTATTATTTTTGTCTACTCCTAGCCTTATCAATTAAAAAATATATAAATCACATGTTGGCGTGTGCATGTACAGAAGATCGAAAGTATATACGAATTTTGGTTAATGGATGCATGATGTGAAGAGCACCCACTCCACGTCAAGAATATTACTACTAAGTATAGCAAAAGCAATCAACTAGTGCAGCTCATCGTATCTTCAAAGAGTTGTTATCATTTTAAAATTTTCATCACCAAAATAATCATCTCATTCTTTTCCAAAAAAAATAAAAAATAATCTTCTCATATGCATACATGCACCATGAATTATTAAGAAACAAAAAAACTTAATTCTACCAAAACACTATATAATAGTTATCTCATATAAATTGTAAAAAATTGTGAAGTGACCGTAGTGTAATTACGATTGTAAATTTACCAAGAACATACACCTTCATATTTGAGATCGAGCTCTATCTCTCTCTCTCTTTTGTTATGCATGATTTAGGTTAATGGACCGGTCGGTTGTGATTCAACGTTGCTATATAAAAGAAGAGAATTTGTCTAAGTCCATATGGGGTTTTATTTGAATTTTAAGAAGAAAATGATTATTTTTCAAATATTAAATATTAAGTATACAAGTTAAATTTTTTTTTTTTTTTTTTTTTTTTTAAAAAGAAGTATACAAGTTAAATTGACGCCAAGAGATATTATATTTAATATAAGTCTACTATCCATTTGTGAGGAGACTTGGTTACTGTAGCCAAATAATTGGGTAAAAGAAAAAGAGAGTGATCTAGTTATTGCTTAATACCAATGATGAGAGAAGAGTACCCACTAGATTACATGGACTGCATGAAAGCACTATATATCTATACAATTTATTAATAGTTTTATTTTATACCAATTATTACATATTATTATGACTATGTAAAATTTAAGAAATTATGAACTCAACTCTTTTATTTTAGATGAGTTAAAGATATCAGGAAATTCAACTATCAGCATGGGATGTATATATAACTACAAAATTGTCCTATCGTAATTTGATTTTGTTGATTACTTGCTAGATGCAAAAATCCCAAACAATTAATTTAACAAGTAGATCAAGAGAGGTAGTGGGAGAGTTAAGGACCACAAGTAGGTTCTCTAATCTTATTTAGAAAGACCATTATAGAGTAAGTGTATGTGTGTGCCTCATCTTCATGATTCTATGTCTATTTTCATGGCCGCACGTTCCTCTAATATGACCACAAATTCGACAACAATAGTACTCTCTTTGGATTCTTTCTTTTTTTTTTTTTTTTTTTTTTTTTAAAAAAANTAATAGTAATTGAACTAATAAACTCTAGTTTGATTTAGTTGGCGCGTCTAATATTTTGGTTGAGTTTTTTTTTTTTAAATAACATGTACTTGGTTTTTTTTTTTGTTAGTGTTTTTGAGAAGCAAGAAATTATGTGTTATATCTCTCTTACATTTCCTCGGTATTACGTTTGTGTCATTATACAGTTTTTTCTTATAATCTTTATCTATTATAAACGAAATAACTATACTCTAATGATAGTTGTAAGTCACTGAGAACATACACCATTAATTACACTCCTAATTAGGTTTTCTCTACTGCATTAGATTGCATTATACATAAATTAGGTGCTTTCCTCTACTGCATTAGATTGCATTACGTATGAATTAGACTAATGAGTCGGACAGTTATAGTTAAATATCGCAAAAAAAAAATCCATAGTACAATGTTATTTACGAATGAATGAAACGACTAGAGTGACAGAAGTTTTGTTCATGCAGCTAGCATGTTGAGAAACATGATGTGCATATCTGTTAAACAATGTATCAATATTAATGGCATGAGCTACGAGCATTGAGTCCGTCACTGACCTTATACAACTAGCTTCTTTTTGCTCTGCTTTAGCTCTATGTGATTGTAAGCTACAATCTTGGTTACTTTGGCCGAGATCAAATCCATGTATCTCCAAGTCATTTATTTGGAATGATCCCTCTTTTCTTATGATCTCCTTCATTTCTTATTCCCTCGGGTCATAAAACGGTATCTTGAACGATTTTACCTTTGATGCACTCACAAGTCCCTTATATAAATAAACCATTACAAAGATCAACTATTTGTTAGCATATTCAAAATAGACCAATTATAAGATTGAATGATTCATTAATATACCTCACAGACTAAGTCGCAGGGAGATCGAATTGGATAATAATGTCCAAAAATGACAACAATCCCTATACAATGAATATCATCAAGAGTTTTTCTGCCGATTATTGTGAGAACCATGCGTCCATTTGATACCATCTCTTCATAACGCAATTTTAGAAATGTCGTAAAATCTCTTTGGAATTGATTTAAGTAAGCCTTGTATTCATTTAGAGGACTTGTACTTGTTATGTACACACTCATATTATTATTCTCCAATCCGTCAGGAACCTTAAAAAACCAAAATTCCATCGCTAATTACAAAAAAAATTACTCAATTAATTCACCATATAAAAAAGAGGAAGTGAGTTTTGAAGAATTAGTTATAAAACCTTAGAGAGGAAATGAATACTGTAAATCGAATGCATGAAATAGAGACTCTTGCTAGGGAAGAGCCTCGAGTAAAAGGAACCAGCGACTCCAGAGACAAAGCATGACTTTTTGCTTGTGAGCTTTTCTTTGAACAAAGTTATGAATTTGAATGTCATGTTAAAATCGTTACCAGGGAGATCATTCAAATAACAATCTATCTCTGGAGGATCTTGGTTCCATTCTTGACATAGCGCATTGATTGTGTTGACGATCTTAGTCATTGCTAAAAATATCTATATGTGGCAAAATATTAAACCATTAGATCTATGGTCTATTTTTAGTTTTTGAATTTTCATATATTATTGGTAATCGAGCAAAAATAAAACTTACTATTTTGGGAAACTTTTTTAAATAATCAAAAAATTGAAAATTTGAAAATTGATAAATAACAAAAACATCTCTATGTGGCAAAATATTAAACCATTAGTCTATGCCCTATTTTTAGTTTTTGAATTTCCATATTTTATTGGTGATCGAGCAAAAATCATTTTTACTAATTTGGGAAACTTTTTTAAATAATAAAAAATTGAAAAATTGAAAATTGATAAATAAAGAAAATATCTATATGTGGCAAAATATTAAAACATTAGATTTATGGTCTATTTTTCGTTTTTGAATTTCCATATTTTATTGGTAATCGAGCAAAAATCACACTTACTATTCCGGGAAGCTTTTTGAAATAATAAAAAAATTGAAAATTTAAAAATTGATAAAAAATAACAAAAACATCTCTATGTGGCAAAATATTAAACCATAAGTCTATGCCCTATTTTTAGTTTTTGAATTTCCATATTTTATTGGTAATCAAGCCAAAATCATAATTACTATTTTGGGAAAATTTTTAAAATAATCAAAAAATTGAAATTTGAAAATTGATGAATAACAAAAAGATCTCTATGTGGCAAAATATTAAACTATTTGTCTATGACCTATTTTTGGTTTTTGAATTTCCATATTTTATTGGTAATGGAGCAAAAATCATACATACTATTTTGGAAAAAATTTTCAATAATAAAAAAATTAAAAAATTGAAAATGGATAAACAAAAAAAACACCTATATGTGGAAAAATATTAAACCATTATATCTATGGTCTATTTTTCATTTTTAAATTTCCATATTTTATTAGTAATCGAGCAAAAATAACACTTCCTATTTCGGGAAACTTTTTGAAATAATAAAAAATTTGGAATTTGATAAATAACAAAAACATCTCCATGTGGAAAAATATTAAACCATTAGTCTATGGCCTATTTTTAGTTTTTGAATTTCCAAATTTAAATGGTAATCGAGCAAAAATCGAGCAAAAATTTGGGAAACTTTTGAAATTAATAAAAAAATTGAAAATTTGAAAATGTATAAATAAGAGAAACATCTCTCTTTGGCAAAATATTAAACCATTAGTCTATGGCCTATTAATTGAGAAAAAATCACACTTACTATTTTGGGAAAATTTTTTACATTATACAAAAATTGCAAATTTGAAAATTGCTAAATAACCAAAACATCTCTCTTTGGCAAAATATTAAACCATTAGTCTATGGCCTATTTTTAGTTTTTGAATTTTCAAATTTAAATGGTAATCGAGCAAAAATCAGACTCACTATTTTGGGAAACTTTTGAAATTAATCAAAAAATCGAAAATTTGAAAATGTATAAATAATAAAAACATATCTATATGACAAAATATTAAATCATTAGTCTATGGCCTATTTTTAGTTTTACAATTTTCATATTTTATTGGTAATAGAGCAAAAATCACATTTACTATTTTGGGAAACTTTTTTACATTATCCAAAAATTGCAAATTTGAGAATTGCTAAATAACCAAAACATCTCTATTTGACAAAATATTAAGCCATTAGTCTATGGCCTATTTTTAGTTTTTGAATGAATTTCTAAATTTTATTGGTAATCAAGCAAAAATCACACTTACTATTTTGGGAAACTTTTGAAATTAATCAAAAAATTGAAAATTTGAAAATGTATAAATAATAAAAACATATAAATATGGCAAAATATTAAATCATTAGTCTATGGCCTATTTTTAGTTTTACAATTTTCATATTTTATTGGTAATAGAGCAAAAATCACACTTACTATTTTGGGAAACTTTTTTACATAACCAAAAAAGTGCAAATTTGAAAATTGCTAAATAACCAAAACATCTCTATCTGGCAAAATATTAAACCATTAGTCTATGGCCTATTTTTAGTTTTTGAATTTCCAAATTTTGTTAGTAATCGAACAAAAATCATATTTACTATTTTGGGAATTTTTTTGAATAATAAAAAAGTTGAATGTTTGAAAATCGATAAATAACAAAAACATCTACATGTGGCAAAATATTAAACCATTAGATATATGGCCTATTTTTAGTTTTTGAATTCCCATATTTTATTAGTAATCGAGCAAAAATAACAATTACTATTTCGGGAAACTTTTTAAAATAATCTAAAAATTGAAAATTGAAAAATTGATAAATAACAAAAACATCTCTATGTGGCAAAATATTAATTCATTAGTCTATTGCCTATTTTTAGTTTTTGAATTTCCATATTTTATTAGTTATCGAGCAAAAATCACACTTACTATTTTGTGAAAATTTTAAAAATAATAATAAAAAATTGAATATTTGAAAATTGATATATAACAAAAACATCTATAGGTAGCAAAATATTAAATCATTAGATCTATTATCTATTTCTAGTTTTTGAATTTCCATATTTTATTGGTAATCAAGCAAAAATCACACTTAGTATTTGAGAAACTTTTTTACACAATAAAAAAATTGAAAATTTGAAAGTGGATAAATAACAAAAACATCTCTATGTGCCAAAATATTAAACCATTAGATCTATGGCCTATTTTAGTTTTTGAATTTTCATATTTTATTGGTTATCAAGCAAAAATCACACTTACTAGTTAGGGAAACTTTTTAAAATAATAAAAAATTGAAAATTTGAAAATTGATAAATAACAAAAACATCTATACTTGATAAAATATTAAACCATTAGATCTATGGCCAATTACTGGTAATCGAGCAAAAATCATACTTACTATTTTGGGAAACATTTTGAATAATAAAAAAAATTGATGTTTGAAAATTGATAAATAACAAAAACATCTATATGTGGCAAAATATTAAACCATTATATCTATTGTCTATTTTTTGTATTTTAATTTCCATATTTTATTTGTAATCGAGCAAAAATTCACCTTACTATTTTGGGGAATTTTTTAAAATAATCAAAAAATTGGAAATATAAAAATAGATAAATAAAAAAACATCTCTATGTGGCAAAATATTAAACCATTAGATCTATGGTTTATATTTTGTTTTTGAATTTCTTTATTTCCTTGGTAATCGACCAAAAATTCACCCTAATATTTTGGGAATTTTTTTAAAATAATAAAAAATGAATATTGATAAATAACAAAAGCATCTCTACGTGGCAAAATATTAATCCATTAGTCTATTGCCTATTTTTAGTTTTAGAATTTCCATATTTTATTAGTTATCGAGCAAAAATCACAATTACTATTTTGTGAAATTTTTTAAAATAATAATAAAAAATTAAATATTTGAAAATTGATAAATAACAAAAACATCTATAGGTAGCAAAATATTAAACCATTAGATCTATGGTCTATTTTTAGTTTTATAATTTCCATATTTTATTGGTAATCGAGGAAAAATCACACTTACTATTTTGGGAAACTTTTTAAATTAATAAAAAAATTGAAAATTTGAAAATGTATAAATAAGAGAAACATCTCTCTTTGGAAAAATATTAAACCATTAGTCTATGGCCTATTAATAGAGTAAAAATCACACTTACTATTTTGGGAAACTTTTTTACATCATACAAAAATTGCAAATTTGAAAATTGCTAAATAACCAAAACATCTCTCTTTGGCAAAATATTAAACCATTAGTCTATGGCCTATTTTTAGTTTTTGAATTTCCAAATTTTAATGGCAATCAAACAAAAATCACACTTACTATTTTGGGAAACTTTTGAAATTAATCAAAAAATCAAAAATTTGAAAATGTATAAATAATAAAAACAGATCTATATTACAAAATATTAAATCATAAGTCTATGGCCTATTTTTAGTTTTACAATTTTCATATTTTATTGGTAATAGAGCAAAAATCACACTTACTATTTTGGGAAACTTTTTTACATTATCCAAAAATTGCAAATTTGAGAATTGCTAAATAACCAAAACATCTCTATTTGGCAAAATATTAAGCCATTAGTCTATGACCTATTTTTAGTTTTTGAATTTCTAAATTTTATTGGTAATCGAGCAAAAATCACACTTACTATTTTGGGAATCTTTTGAAATTAATCAAAAAATTGAAAATTTGAAAATGTATAAATAATAAAAACATATCTATATGGCAAAATATTAAATCATTAGTCTATGGCCTATTTTTAGTTTTAAAATTTTCAAGTTTTATTGGTAATAGAGCAAAAATCACACTTACTATTTTGGGAAACTTTTTTACATAATAAAAAAATTGCAAATTTGAAAATTGCTAAATAAGCAAAACATCTCTGTTTGGTAAAATATTAAACCATTAGTATATGTCCTATTTTTAGTTTTTGAATTTCCAAATTTTATTGGTAATAGAGCAAAAATCATACTTACTATTTTGGGAAACTTTTTGAATAATCAAAAAATTAAATGTTTGAAAATTGATAAATAACAAAAACATGTATAAATGGCAAAATATTAAACCATTAGATCTATGGCCTATTTTAAGTTTTTGAATTCCAATATTTTATTAGTAATCGAGCAAAAATAACACTTACTATTTCAGGAAACTTTTTAAAATAATCCAAAAATTGAAAATTGAAAATTGATAAATAGCAAAAACATCTCTATGTGGCAAAATATTAATACATTAGTCTATTGCCTATTTTTAGTTTTTGAATTTCCATATTTTCCTTAGTTATCGAGCAAAAATCACACTTACTATTTTGTGAAATTTTTAAAAATAATAATAAAAAATTGAATATTTGAAAATTGATAAATAACAAAAACATCTATAGGTAGCAAAATATTAAATCATTAGATCTATTATCTATTTCTAGTTTTTGAATTTCCATATTTTATTGGTAATCAAGCAAAAATCACACTTACTATTTTGGGAAACTTTTTTACACAATAAAAAAATTGAAAATTTGAAAGTGGATAAATAACAAAAACATCTCTATGTGCCAAAATATTAAACCATTAGATCTATGGCCTATTTTAGTTTTTGAATTTTCATATTTTGTTGGTTATCAAGCAAAAATCACACTTACTAGTTAGGGAAACTTTTTAAAATAATAAAATATTGAAAATTTGAAAATTGATAAATAACAAAAAGATCTATACTTGATAAAATATTAAACCATTAGATCTATGGCCAATTATTGGTAATCGAAAAAATCACACTTACTATTTTGGGAAACTTTTTTAAATAATCAAAAAATTGAAAATTTCAAAATTGCAAAATAACAAAAACATCTCTATGTGCCAAAATATTAAACCATTAGATCTATGGCCTATTTTTAATTTTTGAATTTTCATATTTTATTGGTAATCAAGCAAAAATTACACTTACTATTTTGGGAAACTTTTTAAAATAATAAAAAATTGAAAATTTGAAAATGGATAAATAATAAAAACATCTCTATGTGCCAAATTATTAAATCATTATATCTATGGTTTTGTTTTTGAATTTCCATATTTTCTTGGTGATCGAGCAAAAATTCACCTTACTATTTTGGGAAACTTTTTAAAATAATAATAAAAATTGAAAATATGAAAATTGATAAATAAAAGAAACATCTTTGTGTTACCTATTTTTAGTTTTTGAATTTCCATATTTTATTAGTTATCTAGCAAAAATCACACTTACTATTTTTGGAAACTTTTTAAAATAATAATAAAAAATTGAATATTTGAAAATTGATAAATAACAAAAACATCTATAGGTAGCAAAATATTAAACCATTAGATCTATTGTTTATATTTTGTTCTTGAATTTCTTTATTTTCTTGGTAATCGACCAAAAATTCATCCTAATATTTTGGGAATTTTTTTAAAATAATAAAAAAATGAAAATTCGAAAATTGATAAATAAATAAAAAATCTCTATGTTGCGAAATATTAATCCATTAGTCTATTGCCTATTTTTAGTTTTTGAATTTCCATTTTTTATTAGTTATCTAGAAAAAATCACACTTACTATTTTTGGAAACTTTTAAAAATAATAATAAAAATTTGAATATTTGAAAATTGATAAATAACAATATCATCTATAGGTAGCAAAATATTAAACCATTAGATCTATGGTTTATTTTTAGTTTTAGAATTTCCATATTTTATTGGTAATCGAGCAAAAATCGCACTTACTATTTTGGGAAACTTTTGAAATTAATCAAAAAATTGAAAATTTGAAAATGCATAAATAATAAAAACATATCTATATGACAAAATATTAAATCATTAGTCTATGGCCTATTTTTAGTTTTACAATTTTCATATTTTATTGGTAATAGAGCAAAAATCACACTTACTATTTTGGGAAACTTTTTTACATAATCAAAAAATTGCAAATTTGAAAATTGCTAAATAACCAAAACATCTCTATTTGGCAAAATATTAAACCATTAGTCTATGGCTTATTTTTAGTTTTTGAATTTCCAAATTTTATTGGTAATCGAGCAAAAATCATACTTACTATTTTCGGAAACTTTTTGAATATCAAAAAATTGAATGTTTGAAAATTGATAAATAACAAAAACATCTATATGTGGCAAAATATTAAACCATTAGATGTATGACCTATTTTTAGTTTTTGAATTCCCATATTTTATTAGTAATTGAGCAAAAATAACACTTACTATTTCGGGAAACTTTTTAAAATAATCTAAAATTTGAAAATTTGAAAATTGATAAATAACAAAAACATCTCTATGTGGCAAAATATTAATCCATTATTTTATTGCCTATTTTTAGTTTTTGAATTTCCATATTTTATTAGTTATCCAGCAAAAATCACACTTACTATTTTGTGAAAATTTTAAAAATAATAATAAAAATTTGAATATTTGAAAATTGATAGATAACAAAAACATCTATAGGTAGCAAAATATTAAACCATTAGATCTATGGTCTATTTTTAGTTTTTGAATTTCCATATTTTATAGTTTATCGAGCAAAAATCACACTTACTATTTTGGGAAACTTTTGAAATTAATCAAAAATTGAAAATTTGAAAATGTATGAATAAGAAAAACATCTCCCTTTGGCAAAATATTAAATCATTAGTCTATGGCCTATTAATAGAGCAAAAATAACACTTACTATTTTGGGAAACTTTTTTACATAATCAAATAATTGCAAATTTGAAAATTGCTAAATAACCAAAACATTCTCTTTAGCAAAATATTAAACCATTAGTCTATGGACTATTTTTAGTTTTTGAATTTCCAAATTTTATTGGTAATCGAGCAAAAATCATACTTACTATTTTGGGAAACTTTTTGAATAATCAAAAAATTGAATGTTTGAAAATTGATAAATAACAAAAACATCTATATGTGGCAAAATATTAAACCATTAGATCTATCGCCTATTTTTAGTTTTTGAATTCTCATATTTTCTTAGTAATCGAGCAAAAATAACACTTACTATTTCGGGAAACTTTTTAAAATAATCAAAAAATTGAAAATTTGAAAATTGATAAATAACAAAAACATCTCTATGTGGCAAAATATTAATCCATTAGTCTATTGCCTATATTTAGTTTTTGAATTTCCATATTTTATTGGTAATCAAGCAAAAATCTCACTTACTATCTTGGAAAACTTTTTTAAATTATAAAAATTGAAAATTTTAAAATTGATAAATAACAAAAAATCTCTATGTGCGAAAATATTAAACCATTAGATCTATGGCCTATTTTACTTTTTGAATTTTCATATTTTATTGGTTATCAAGCAAAAATCACACTTACTAGTTTGAGAAATTTTTTAAAATAATATAAAAATGAAAATTTGTAAATCGATAAATAACAAAAACATCAATACGTAACAAAATATTAAACCATTAGATCTATGGCCAATTATTGGTAATCGAAAAATCACACTTACTATTTTGGGAAACTTTTTTAAATAATCAAAAAATTGAAAATTTCAAAATTGCAAAATAACAAAAACATCTCTATGTGCCAAAATATTAAACCATTAGATCTATGACCTATTTTTAATTTTTGAATTTCCATATTTTATTGGTAATCAAGCAAAAATCACACTTACTATTTTAGGAAACTTTTTAAAATAATAAAAAATGGAAAATTTGAAAATAGATAAATAATTAAAACATCTCTATGTGCCAAATTATTAAATCATTATATCTATGGTTTTGTTTTTGAATTTCCATATTTTCTTGGTAATCGAGCAAAAATTCACTTTACTATTTTGGGAAAATTTTTAAAATAATAATAAAAAATTGAAAATATAAAAATTGATAAATAAAAGAAACATCTCTGTGTTGCAAAATATTAAACCATTATATCTATGGTCTATTTTTGTATTTTAATTTCCATATTTTCTTAGTAATCGAGCAAAAACTCACCTTACTATTTAAGGAAACTTTTTAAAATAATCAAAAAAATTGAAAATATAAAAATAGATAAATCACAAAAACATCTATATGTGGCAAAATATTAAACCGTTAGATCTATGCCCTATTTTTAGTTTTTGAATTCCCATATTTTATTAGTAATCAGGCAAAAATAACACTTACTATTTCAGGAAACTTTTTAAAATAATCAAAAAATTGAAAATTTGAAAATTGTTAAATAACAAAAACATCTCTATGTGGCAAAATTTTAATCCATTAGTCTATTGCCTATTTTTAGTTTTTGAATTTCCATATTTTATAGTTATCGAGCAAAAATCACACTTACTATTTTGGAAACTTTTAAAAATAATAATAAAAAATTGAATATTTTAAAATTGATAAATAACAAAATTATCTGTAGGTAGCAAAATATTAAACCATTAGATCTATGGTTTATTTTTAGTTTTAGAATTTCCATATTATATTGGTAATCGAGCAAAAATCACACTTACTATTCTGGGAAACTTTTGAAATTAATCAAAACTTTTGAAATTAATCAAAAATTTGAAAATTTGAAAATGTATAAATAATAAAAACATATCTATTTGGCAAAATATTAAATCATTAGTCTATGGCCTATTTTTAGTTTTACAATTTTCATATTTTATTGGTAATAGAACAAAAATCACACTTATTATTTTGGGAAACTTTTTTACATAATCCAAAAATTGCAAATTTGAAAATTGCTAAACAACCAAAACATCTCTGTTTGGCAAAATAATAAACCATTAGTCTATGGCCTATTTTTAGATTTTGAATTTCCAAATTTTATTGGTAATCGAGCAAAAATCATATTTACTATTTTGGAAAACTTTTTGAATAATCAAAAAATTGAATGTTTGAAAATTGATAAATAACAAAAACATCTATATGTGGCAAAATATTAAACCGTTAGATCTATGCCCAATTTTTAGTTTTTCAATTCCCATATTTTATTAGTAATCGAGCAAAAATAACACACACTATTTCGGGAAACTTTTTAAAATAATCAAAAAATTGAAAATTTGAAAATTTATAAATAACAAAAAACATCTATATGTGGCAAAATATTAATCCATTAGTCTATTGCCTATTTTTAGTTTTTGAATTCCCATATTTTATTAGTTATCGAGCAAAAATCACACTCACTATTTTGGGAAACTTTTAAAAATAATAATAATAAATTGAATATTTGAAAATTGATAAATAACAAAAACATCTATAGGTAGCAAAATATTAAACCATTAGATCTATGGTCTATTTTTAGTTTTAGAATTTCCATATTTTATTGGTAATCGTGCAAAAATCACACTTACTATTTTGGGAAACTTTTGAAATTAATCAAAAAATTGAAAATTTGAAAATGTATAAATAAGAAAAACATCTATATTTGGCAAAATATTAAACCATTAGTCTATGGCCTATTTTTAGTTTTACAATTTTCATATTTTATTCAAAAATCACACTTACTATTTTGGGAAACTTTTTTACATAATCAAAAAATTGCAAATTTGAAAATTGCTAAATAACCAAAACATCTCTATTTGGCAAAATATTAAACCATTAATCTATGGCCTATTTTAGTTTTTGAATTTCCAAATTTTATTGGTAATCGAGCAAAAATCATACTTACTATTTTGGGAAACTTTTTGAATAATCAAAAAATTGAATGTTTTTAAATTGATAACTAACAAAAACATCTATATGTGGCAAAATATTAAACCATTAGATCTATAGCCTATTTTTAGTTTTTGAATTCCCATATTTTATTAGTAATCGAGCAAAAATAACACTTACTATTTCGGTAAACTTTTTAAAATAGACAAAAAATTGAAAATTTGAAAATTGATAAATAACAAAAACATCTCTATGTGGCAAAATATTAATCCATTAGTCTATTGCCTATTTTTAGTTTTTGAATTTCTATATTTTATTAGTTATCGAGCAAAAATCACACTCACTATTTTGGGAAATTTTTAAAAATAATAGTAAAAAATTGAATATTTTAAAATTGATAAATAACAAAAACATCTATAGGTAGCAAAATATTAAACCATTAGATCTATGGTCTATTTTTAGTTTTAGAATTTCCATATTTTATTGGTAATCGTGCAAAAATCACACTTATTATTTTGGGAAACTTTTGAAATTAATCAAAAAATTGAAAATTTGAAAATGTATAAATAAGAAAAACATCTCTATTTGGCAAAATATTAAACCATTAGTCTATGGCCTATTTTTAGTTTTACAATTTTCATATTTTATTGGTAATAGAGCAAAAATCACACTTACTATTTTGGGAAACTTTTTTACATAATCAAAAAATTGCAAATTTGAAAATTGCTAAATAACCAAAACATCTCTATTTGGCAAAATATTAAACCATTAATCTATGGCCTATTTTAGTTTTTGAATTTCCAAATTTTATTGGTAATCGAGCAAAAATCATACTTACTATTTTGGGAAACTTTTTGAATAATCAAAAAATTGAATGTTTTAAAATTGATAAATAACAAAAACATCTATATGTGGCAAAATATTAAATCATTAGATCTATAGCCTATTTTTAGTTTTTGAATTCCCATATTTTATTAGTAATCGAGCAAAAATAACACTTACTATTTCGGGAAACTTTTTAAAATAATCAAAAAATTGAAAATTTGAAAATTGATAAATAACAAAAACATCTCTATGTGGCAAAATATTAAACCATTAGTCTTTGGCCTATTTTTTAATTTGAATTTCCATCTTTTATTGGTAATCGAGCAAAAATCGTACTTACTATTTTGGGAATTTTTTTAAATAATAAAAAAATTGAAAATTTGAAAATGGATAAATAACAAAAACATGTCTGTGTTCCAAACTATTAAACAATTAGATCTACGGTCTTTTTGTTTTTTTTGAATTTCCATATTTTCCTAGTAATCGAGCAAAAACTCACCTTACTATTTTGGGAAACTTTTTGAAATAATCAAAAAAATTGAAAATATGAAAATAGATAAATAAAGAAAACATCTCTATGTGGGAAAATATTAAACCATTAGATCTATGACCTATTTTTAATTTTTGAATTTCTATATTTTATTGGTAATCAAGCAAAAATCACACTTACTATTTAGGGAAATTTTTTAAATAATCAAAAAAATTGAAAATTTGAAAATGGATAAATAACAAAAACATCTCTATTTTGGAAAATATTAAACCATTAGATCTATTGCCTATTTTTAGTTTTTGAATTTCCATATTTTATTGGTAATCAAGCAAAAATTACACTTACTCTTTTGGGAAACATTTTTAAATAATCAAAAAATTGAAATTTTGAAAATTGATAAATAATAAAAACATCTCTATGTGTCAAAATATTAAACCATTAGATCTATGGTCCCTTTTTATCTATTGGTGCAAAAGTTTACTTAGGCCTTTTTTCGCTTAGGCCTTTCTAGTTTATCTAGAGGATTTGCTATTTGCTTGCTTTTCTTTTCTCTCGTATTGAGTTCGATCTTTGCCGGCAATTTGCTAGGGTAATTTGCTATTGGTCATTGATAATACTCTTCTCTGAGAAACACAATGAAAGAGAAACAAATTAACAAAAAAAATCAGTTAGTAAAGACTAAAAACTTGGAAGCTACATAGACCATGTTGTGTGCCTTTTACTTTTCATGAGTCTTTTTGGTGCATCTGATAACAGTAATATTAGGTTTACTGGTTAGCTGACTTCAATTGATCTAAATTCTCATGCAAAATAATTTTGTTATTAAGGGAGGGATTATCAATTCTAAAACTTTTGGTCATTTTACTTTTTTTTTTTTTTTAATATATATGTATTTGGGTTATTTGTTTTAGCATATTAATTGGTTTCTAGTGTTCTTAGTTGGTTCAGTAATTTACCAATTCATTGTCACTAAATATTTGATTTAATATTGGATTTTAGTTGATTTAAATATGTTATAAGAAAAATACAGGAATTTTGTATGAAGTTAAGATTTTTTTATTTTCAATTCTTAATTTGAATTTAAAAACCCACATACTTTATATTGAAACTGTTAATGAATTTTTGAAATCAATTAAATTCCTTAAACCAATAAAATCTCGTAAGTAGAAGATGAAAATAACCGGAATAAGAGAATTGGCTGAGTAACTCTTGGCACCATCTCCACCATTCATACACATGAGAGCACTCACAAAAGGATACTTATTACCACTCTCTTCATCGCTACTATACTTTCCATTATCATGATTCTTATCAACACACCTGTGTAACTCAAACCAATATACTCAATGATATATAATATGCTTTGAAAAATAAATTTTGAAGAGAAAGAACCTCGAGGAAGGACTGTTGTGGATGAATCTTGAATCCATTGTTCTCACTATCTACTAAAACAATTTACACCTTATTGTGGTTTGAGGAGGTTGCAATTTTATTGAGGTGGTGGAAGCTTGATGAAAATATACATTTTCTGATAAGGTTTTTTAAGATTTTTTATATATATATATTATATAGCCCACCAACAATAGATTAATAAAAGTTAAAAGAATCCACGTAGAACCCATGTTGAACCAAGTTGCACCTATAATAACTTCGAAAACTGCCTCTTAGACCAGCTCCATCAGAGAACTTCTAAAGAGTGTCTTAACTATAAATTAATACTAATTATAATATTAAAATATTATAACAATCTAACAAACCATTTATAACTTTTTCTTCCTCCAGCGGTGATCTCTGTATATGGGTGCTTTCGATCTCAAGTGCTTCATCACAATCCCGCATCGCCCCCGAGAAATCGCGGAGCCGAGCTCGTGCTTCAGCTCGATTGCAGAGCGCCAAGCAGAGTGATTTCCGAAGCGTGGCAGTCGAATCCGGATCCGGAGATTTGGCTGCGGGAGAGATCGATGAACTTGGTGTAAACATGTATTGATTCCTCCCATTCTTCCTGGAGAAATAGCTCCGTCGCTTTGGATCGGAGACTCTGCAACATCTCCGATGAACCTTGTCGATCTTCATCTTCATGTCCCATTGTCTATTTCCTCAAACAAACTAATTAAAGTGTTGGAATTTTACAGATTCGTCTTCTTTGTTTCCCCAGAATCTTTAAATGTTCACAGAGAGAGAATCAGAGAAGGAAGTTTTTTTTTTTTTTAATGTTTTTATTAAAAATAAAAGAGAGAATCCACTCACAACTTGACACGTAAGGGTTCTTATGGGGTGCTTGTGGTCACTAAATTGGAACCGGTTCTTCAAAAAGCAGCCTATTTATTTTCTTTTTGAATTAAATTTTGGTCTAAGAACCCTCTTAGAACCCCCTAAGCTCCACTGATGGAGCTGGTCTTAAGTCTGAAACGTAATTTTGTGGACATGTACTGTTTATGGAAAATCTTCCTACCATCAGGCATGTATGTCTTGTGTTTATGAGTTTTGTCCCAATCAGTTCAATTACTCTGTACAAATTAATTCCACTTCATATCGCAACATTCTCTCTAAAGTCAGCACCCCACAAAATTATATATTCTGATAACCTTATTCATAATTATAGTTATTTTCGAATCAATGAAACGACTAGAGTGACAGAAGTTTTGTTCCTGCAGCTAGTATGCTGTGAAACATGATAAGCATAGTTTTCAAACAATTTGTCGATACTGATTTCATCTCCAAAGTGAGCTACAACCGGCTTCTCTTTGCCCTGCCTTAACTCTGTGTGATTGTAAACTAGGGTCCTCCTTACTATGACCGAGATCAAATTCATGTGTCTCCAAGTCGTTTATTTGGAATGATCCCTCTTTGCTTATGATTTCCTTCACTTCTTCTTCGTTCGGGTCATAAAAGGGCATTTTGAACGAATTTGCCTTTAATACACTCGCAAGACCCTAAGTAAAAATCAAAATACAAAATATCAAGGATTTGAAATCTATATGTGAGCATTTTTGTTTTTTTTTTTCAACTATGTAATGATGTATGATGCACAACCGACCGGTATATTAGACTAAAGGTACAACCGACCTGTACCGGTCTGTTCTAAATGGACTTATTTTCTATCATTAGACTATGTTCACTTCACATATGCGAGCATATTTAAAATTAAACAAATATGGATATATATGAGTCAGATATCTATATAACTTTACAATTAACATATAATAATTTTTTTACCTCATTGACCAAGTCGCGGAGAGAAATGGATAATAATGTCAGAAAGTGGCAACAATCCCTATACAATGGATCATCAAGAGTTTTTCTGCCGATTATTGCAAAAACCAAGTGTCCATTAGATACCATCTCTTCAGAGCGAAGTCTTAGAAATGTCGTAAAATCTATTTGGAATTGATTCAAGTATGCCTTGTATTCACTAAGAGGACTTGAATTTGCTATGTACACACTCGTATTGTTCTTCTCCAGTCCATTGGGAACCTTACGAATCCAAAATTCTGTTGTCAAAAGCTTTTTTTTTGTAATAAGGAAGTGAAAAAAACTAGTAAAAGTACTACTTGTAAAACCTTAGAAAGGAAATGAATACTGTAGATTGAAAGTACGAAATGGAGACTCTTGCGAGGAAATAGCCTCGAGTAAAAGGAACCTGGGACTCCAGAGACGAAGCAGGATTCTTTGTTTGCGAGATTTTGTTTGAAGATAGTTATGAGCTTGAAAGTCATGTTGAAATCATTACAAGGGAGATCATTCAGAAAACAATCTATCTCTGGCGGATTTTGGTTCCATTCTTGACATAACATATTGATTGTGTTAACAATATCAGACATGGCCAAGAACGAGTTTTGTCCCGTAGAACATCCCAAATCAGCAACTTCAATGCATTTAGGAAACTCCAATTTCGTCATCATTTCCTTGGTGTTTTTAACCAAGATGGGCATGGTCATTAATAAAACTCTTCTCTGAAAGAAAAGAAAGAAAGGCGACACAAAATTAGTTACGATTTTTTTTTTTTTTTTACAAATAAATTAATTAAGATTTTTCTTTTATCTTCCTTTAACTAGGAACCCCCAAATAAATCTCGACATTTACGATTACTCTGTAGATTTTTTTTCATAAAAAGGAAACAAAATGTTTTACATGCAAATACAGCACGGAGTGTTCGAAATGGTTAAATTATTATTAATTTGTATATGCATGTCTTATTTTTAAGTAAAAATAAAGTAGAAGATGAAATAACGTAACCTGAAGAAGAGAGTTGGTGGAATAACTGTTGACTCCATCTCCTCCGCTCATACTCAAAGCACTCACAAAAGGGTACTTACTAATCTCTTCATCGTCGTCTCTATGTTTCTCATTTTCACTCTTGCTATCACACCTGCATATTATGTATATATATATATATATATATATACACATATCAAAATAACCTACACAATATAATATATATACATATATACTGCGGTTTGATAATGAGTTGGAGAGAAAATTAAACCTCGGCGAAGTATTTGCGTGGATGGATACTGAATTCATTTTGGGCACTACTTAGCTATTTCAGGAAAGTAAACAAACTTGTTAGAATATCTTATAGGAGGAGAGCTCATCAATTATTCATGTTGAGGGTGTGTTTCATGTGTTTGATTGAGAAGGACGATTGCCTAACACCACCACTAAATGAAAAGTTAAGGACCACTTTTTTTCTTACTCTAATTAAGTTACGCTTAATTATGTACGTTATTTTATATTATGTCTTTAGATTCTTTGTTTGAGAAGCCTAACTTTTATGATCACAAGAAAGGTTGAATTATTGGGTTAATATTCATTTCATGATATTTATAAAGTTACCTAATCAAAACAAAGGCACATGGTAAATGTTCTAAGCAAATTGCACATACAACTTAAATCCAAAGAATGTGAAAATAGGTTTTACTGAGAATCGAATTCTTGTTTACCATGAGAGGGATGAGAGTAAATGTACATATCTTGTTTTGATAGTATACATAAAAACAATTTGATCCCACACATTGCTATGATTAAAAGTACAAGATAAAAGTTATTTAGGAGTCAATGCAACGACTAGAGTGACGGTCGTTTTGTTCCTACAACTAGCATGTTGGGTCACATGATGTGCAAACTTTTTAAACAATATGTCCATAATGGCATCTCCAAAGTGAGCCACAAGCAATGGTTCACTCACAGCTCTAATATAGTTAGCTTCATTTTGCCCTGATTCACTTCTCTTCATGTCGTCTAGATTACAATGGCCAAGATCATATTCATGTGTCTCTAGATCTTTGATTTCAAAGGAACCCTCTTTTCTTACAATCTCTTTAACTTCGTTTTCGCTTGGATCATAAAATGGCATGTAGAAAGAATTCACTTTTGATACACTCAGAAGACCCTATAAAAAAACACCGTTTCATGACAAGATTATGTATGAGAGAACATGTTTGAACATACTCAAAATGTGGAAGAAAAATAAATGTTTAGATTTTCGATATATACCTCGATGACTAGGTCATGTAGAGAGTTGGATAATAATGTCCAAAAGTGACAACAATCTCTATGCAACGGATTATCGAAAGTGTTTCTACCAAGGAGAGTGAGAACCATACATCCATTAGAAACCATCTCCTCAGAACGCAATTTCAAGAATGTTGTGAAATCTCTTTGGAATTGATTTAAGTAAGCTTTGTATGTATTTTGAGAACTTGAACTTGTGATGTACACACTCATCTTCTTCTTCTCAAGTCCATCAGGAACCTTACAATAAAATACTTACAACATTATAGCAATTTTTCGAAATAAATATTCAAATAACTGAGGTTATATAATTAGAATGTTGTAATAAGGTCTCAAAACTTAGTATACCTTAGAGAGCCAATGAAGACCATAGGACGAATGAACGAAATGAAGACTCTTACGAGGGAAAAGCCTCGAGTAGAAGGAACCGGGGACTCCAGAAATAAAACATGATTCTTTGCTTGCAAAGTTCTTTTCCTTGAAGAAATGTATGAATTTGAACGTTGTGTTGAAATCGTTATTAGGGAGATCATTTAGACAACAATCTATTTCTGGTGGGTTTTGGTTCCTTTGTTGACAAAACACTTTGATTGTGTTTATGATTTCAAACATTGCCAAGAACGTATTTTGTCCCGAAGAACAACCCAAATCAGCTACTTTGATGGATTCAGGAAAGTTCAAGTTTATCATTACTTCCTTTGTATTCTTAACCAAGACCGGCTTAGCCTTTGATAACACTCTTCTCTGAAAAACCATCACAATGAATTTTGTCTTAGAATTAGTAGAGAATCACACTTATATCTTTTTCCTTATTTGTACCGATTCAACCAAACCTAATCAAAAGTTCAAAACTAAATATAATGTAACTTATAACTGAACAAAACTGAATAAACCGAAATACATAAACAATCATAATTCTAAAAATTAGAAAAAAAGAAAATGAAATTAATAATTATGAGAATAGGTTTTTGTTTAAAATAAATAATTTTAATCAACTTTTTCTTTTGTATTTTAAATTCCTTCAATCTAAACCTAAACCATAACAAAACGATCAAATATTTACAAAAGAAAATTGTGTTTCATTATCGTCATAAATTTAGCAAACTCAATAAATTAAAATAACAAAATCAAACTGAATAATATAATATCCTCATATTATATTATGCATGACTTAGGCTAATAAACCGACTAGTTATGGTTCATACTTGGTTGAAAGACAAAGAAAAAGAAAAAGAAAAAAAACAAATGCGATATTTACAACTTATTTTGAAAATTATCGAAGATGAAAAGAACCTGAAGAAGAGAATTAGTCAAGTAACTTTTATCTCCATCTCCACCACTCATACTTAAAGCACTCACAAAATGGTATTCATCACTACTCTCTTCATCGCCACTATACTTCTCATTATCATTCTTATAATTACAATTACACCTGCATCAACAAATACACATAATCATACATATTCATCTATGTCAAAGTTACAAATACAAAATCATATGATGTGAAGATGATGAGCTGAAGAAAAGAACCTTAAGGAAGGAACTGTATAGACGAATCTTGAATCCATTTCTTGCACTATTCAAGAAAATGATTAAAAAACAAAAACGAGTATTATGACAATACTTAGGAAGAGGGTGTATTATGATAAACTTCTATTTATAGAGGTGTGGGACATAATCTTAAACGTGAAACACGCCGAGTTGTTGCAAATGAAGCACACTCCAGTTACACTCTTACCTAATCTTCATGTGACACTTTATATTTGTGAAAATGATTGATCAGCTATCTAATTAGAGTAATTGGTATTTCTATGGTATAGCAATGAGATAAAAATTTGCAAACAGAAAAAGGAAAAAAAACAAAGACAAATCTCTTGATGAATGTGTGCTTTTATAGTTGGGAATCTCTTAATTGATGCTATTGGAAAATCAATACCCCATCTTTAATCGTTGGATAAAGAATCTAAGACAAAAAGCAAATCCACATTGGTTGTAAAGTGGAGAACAATTGTGAAGATCATGAAGAATAGTTATGGGATCCCATATGATTTTTTTCTCAATAAGATCGATCACATAATTTAAGAAAGGGAAAAAAAATAACTATTCTCTGTAAAATTCAAATATATTAATGTATCACTAATTTAGGCACGTCCATATGATTTTATAAATATGTGACTGATAAGAAAAAAATAAAAAATAATAGTGGATATACATATGCAAGTAGAACAACTAATAAATTTAAAATTGCAACTTGCAGGAATTAATTGAGTGCAAGTCTTATTTATTTGAAATTTTTTCCCAGATTCCACTAATAAATTTCATACAACACCACCGTTATTGGAACAGAAGCAACATTGCAGGTATTGTGGTTTGAGGAGGTTGCAATTTTATATGATTTCCTTCCAAGTGCTATTCGAATATCTTTATAATAAAGTATAGTTCCTTTCTTCAACTATTTCTGAGAGGCTGTCATGTGTCCTTGTTTAGTATTTATTTTTCATTTTAGTCCCTCTCCATTTACTTTTTCTTTTATTATCTATTATCTTACAATAATTACATCAAAAACAAAAATATGTTTTGAACAAAAAACAATTGTTATCATTCTTCACATTATTTTATTGGTAATTACTGCCAGATATATTGATCGTATTTCATTTGATTATTAGTCATGTGAGTTTAATTTCACTATATATTCTCACAGCCACAATTTTATTTGTAAAATCCATTGGAAGATACAAAAAATAAGATTGATTGTTTGGATATAAAACAACTGCAAACAAGAATAATTTCTTTGGGATATCTACGAAATCTTTTCAAAACAATAATGCCCAAGTAAACCTATGACTCATATTAAAAGACCAAACAATTATTTTAACATACACTTAGTTAACAAATAATAAATACGTCTTAAATACACTTTTTGATATTAGAGAAAAACCTTGAAAATTCTAACAAACACCACTTTTTTATATGTTTTTTTAACACCAATTTTAGGGTTTATGATTTTAGAATCTGGGTTTTTAAACCTTAAAAATCCTAAACCCTATATATAATTTTAAAAGTATACACAAAAATGGTAGTTTTGAAATTTTTCAAATCCATTTGTTCCACACAAATAAAAAACATAATTTCTTATTATGTAATTAAATATATAAAAATAATTATTCAGATACATATTAAAATGCATTTAAATTTATAAAAACTTATTGAATGAAATTTCAATGAACAACATATTTTTTCATGATACTATAATAGAGTTCAACATATATCAATATATATATATATATATATTTTTTTTTTTTTTTTTTTTTTTTTTTTTCTGAAACCCATCAATATATTCTTACATTTTATTTTTGTAATATAATATATTGTATCATATTTTAAAAATGTAGTAGATTTTAAATCTGCACAAGGCGCGGACCTTCCCCTAGTATTACAATATTATTGAAGAACATTTGACCTCGCACATCATACGGATTAATCCTTGATACATTATAGAAATTAATTGCGAATCAATGAAACGACTTGAGAGACAGAAGTTTTGTTTCTGCAGCTAGCATGTTGTGAAACATGATAAGCATAGATTTCGAACAGTTTATCGACATTTAATTCATCTCCAAAGTGAGCTACGAGCATCATCTCCGTTACTGCTCTTATACATTTAGCTTCTTGTTGTCCTGCTTTTGATCCTAAGATACAGTCGTCGACGTTGCTATGGCCGAGATTAAATTCATGTGTTTCCATGTCGTTTATTTGGAATGACCCTTCTTTCATTATCACTTGTTTCAATTCTTCTTCGTTCGGATCATAAAATGGCATGTTGAACGATTTCACCTTTGACGCACTCACAAGATCCTATAAAACGACCACGATGGAATGGAAATTAAAAGCCATGCGTGAACATTTCAAAGCGAGAGATCGAGATCCTCTACCTATGAAAAGTGTTGTGGTTATTTTTGGAAACTGTACACTACAAGAAAAATAGGCTATTGCAACGGAGAGAATCTATTGCAATATGACAAAAAGTTGTTGCAAAAATTAAATTCGCAACAAAATTACAACAAATGATGTGATGTTGCTGTTTGAGTCTTGCAAACTCATATATGTCGCGCTTGTGTTGCAAATTTTGCAATTAATTCATTTATTGCCTTAGTTGTTGCAATAATGCAAGAAAAAATTTGAAGCAACTTTGTGGTATAATTACGATAATGTTTGCAACTATATATTCTTGCAATCATTGCTACATTTAATAAATAGCAACTACCGTTGCAAATTTGTAATGAATCAAATTCTTGCTATTTTTGTCGCACAAATGCAAGAATGTTTTTGCACCATATTTGTAGTATTAACGACGTAAGTTTGCAACGCTTTTAAAAAAAAAAAAATGTCGACATATATTATGAAAAGAAATTGTCGTTGCAAATTTAAAATAATTGTTTAATAATATACATTCGTTGTAATTTTGTCACGTACTAATGAATATTTTGTTGCATTATTACATCAAATAAGATAAAAAATATGTTGCAATTATTATAAAATACGTTGTAATTTTGTCACGTACTAATGAATATTTTGTTGCATTATTACATCAAATATAATAAAAAATGTGTAGCAAATTCTTAGATTGATGTTTTACGGTATAAATATTTAATTCACTATTTATTTGATATTTTAGTTGTTTATTCTAGAATCACTTAACATATATTTAGATATCTCCTAAATATATGTATATTTTCCATATCTCTTTATAATTCAAAGAGACATAGGCTTCAAGCTTATGTCAACAATTTTAACCCGTAAAGTTATCTTCTTATATAGTATTTTTTTTTTTTTTTTGCCTTTTANTTTTCTTAGATAAGATTATAAGTATGTTTATCTTTCAATTATTTTGAGAAAAGAGCAAAGTTCAATTTTAAATAGGACAACTAATTATTATTATAATTCGAGCATTATGATTTTTTTCTACACAAATCAACCAAAGTAAATCATCTCTTTTGCAAGCAAACAAAACATATTTAATTAAGCTCATTAACTAATATTTTTTTGTAGCTATATATAGATCTGGTTGGATATATATCATCTTTTTTTTTGGACGTGGGAATATATCAATCTAAACTCTAGTTTATTTTTACAAACAAATCAATATGTTTATGTTCATCAAAAGCTAATATTTAATTTATATATACACATATAGAAATTCGAATCCAAACCACGAAACCTACACCGACTAACCCAATTAGGCTATGTTTTATGTTTATTGAGTTCAATAATAAATATATATATATATATATATATATATATATATATATATTTTGAATTTATTA
>OVAF01001048.1:0-26829 GCA_900406245.1 Odontarrhena argentea
GATACAGAGACAGGGAGAAAGACAGACCGCAGCACGCATTTGATTCAGACCACCATTACAAGACACTAGTAGAATCCCATTACTTGTATAGTTTCCTACAAAAATCACAACTCTCCTTCAACCCTAAAGCACCAAATTAACTAAAACCCTAATCAGGAAGGCAAAACTGACTTCGAGGAGGAAGAGAAGGCGGCAAGCGAATTGGCTCCCGAGAAGTGAAGACATTGGAATGCCAAAGCTCAGCGGCGGAGAAGAGCTGAATCAAGCAAGTCCAAAGCAAAATACTGGAGCAGACTGTGACGAACCAAACATGTAATCGAGTTTTGGGAGTCGGAGACTTATTAATATCTTCCATCTATTGAGAAATCCCAAAAAGAGAGTACGATTCACGGTGCAGACAAAAGAACAAATACGATGATTTCTTTTTCCCGTGAGAAAAATCTGAGGTTTTCGCGAGAAAATTACCTACTTTTGGAATAGAAAATTTTCAAATGATTACGAACTCGCAGAGAGGGTATGAGGAATTTCTTGACAAGACACTTGAAAATCCCAACAGCAATTTTTGTCTCTGTTCGACTGTTCGGTTTAATCATCTCGTTAGCTATTCAAACTTCATAACCTAATCATATTATTTAACTAAATCCAGTGTCTAATAACAAGAGATTAATATAAATCGGTATAGGCGCTTGTGGAAATCCAAAATCATCCTAAATTCCTAATCAGTCGTTTTACTTTTTTAGTTTGTTTAAATTTTGATTTTTAAGTCTCTATTATCTGCAATCATTTGTTGTTTTAACACCCTATTTTTTTTTTTTTCATGCTCCTTATCATATTTCTTTTTATTTTCCCACCTGATAATTCGACACTAGTTCATTTTTTTTACACTTTAGAATGATCTTTTTGTATTCAGAAAAAGGTATCCAATTAAATAAAAATAACTCTCTATTTATAAAGTAAGAAAATGATGATGAATTTTGTATAACAATTATTTTTCAAAAAAAATAATTATTACGAGATTTGATCTCAAATAATTAGGGTAAGATACAAATTTAAAGTACCAAATCAGATAATGACACGTGATACCGTGATTCCTCCACTTTTATTTTCAATATATTGCATAAATTCAACAATTGTGAATCTACATCACTTTCAACACCCAATAAAACGAATTCATTATTCAACTATTGATTTTTTTCTTATTCGACACCGCTATTGTATATAGTCTAAGTTTATAGTCTGGTTTTATTTTATATTTTAAATGTTTACTGTAGTTTTTTGTTGACTTAAGTTTGTGTGTTTGTTTTATTAATACACTAATGCTGTTAATAATTTTCATTTTTGGTCCTCCTAATTATTATGGCAAACTTTTTGGCTCCGAATGATAACAGCGGTTTGCGGTGCGGATTGAAATGCAAAAAATATTAACTGCGAAATAAGTACGGTTAATGAAAGAGAAGAGCTGAAGAGGTGTGGAATAAATGTAACAAAGCATTTATCGTACGATAACTATAACAAATGCGCTGCAAATATACTAATTATTAAACTTATAATAATTTTTAATAACACTCTGCTTGACCAACTATTTTTTTTTTCTTAAAAAAAATTATATTAATCAAAGAAATTAGTCCTCATATCTTTTTAGAACTAAAAAAATTAAAATAAGCAGAAAACAAATAAAATTATGGAACGGTATGATTCAAGTGTAATTCATGCAAAATGTGGAACAAATGCGATTAGTATAAAATATACGGTATAAGATAGTGTTCAAATATGAAAAAAGTTTATATGTAACATGAATATTATAGTTCATAATTTTTTTAATATTAATAATTTATTTTTAAATAAAAATCTTTGAATCGATGAAACTATTTGGCACATGTTTTCTAAATTATTTAAGGAATTAGTAAAATAAAAGAATATAAAAAATGCTTTTAAAAGTGTTGATACGGGGAGTAATTAAACACATATACTATGTGTAAAGGTTGCATATTAGAACATGAAACTATAAATCATGTATTGTTTGAATGCGAAGTGGCTAAGTCCTCTTGGACTATCCTTTGCATTTCAAATAAAAATACGTCGTTCTCTGGTATGTCGGTTTACAATAATATGGATTTTTTATTCTAGCGATTTTCCTCATGGAGGATAGTGGTGGGGAATTAATGGGACACTAAAGACATTTTCTCGTGGATCTTGTGGTATTTATGGAAGTTGCGAAATAAAAAGATCTTTCAAGAAGTAGGTTAGTCTACTATGGAAATCATTCAGTTAGCCGAACGTGAATGGATACTTTGGAGGGAGGCGAAGATATCTGTTGACATCGAGACACCACTCGGGATGGTCCTCTCTGAAACTCTTAATACAAATTTTTGTAAGGTTGAGGGATCAATCAAATATTACAGAAGTAAGCCCACCAATAGTATTTTTCTTTACTATTTGGTTAGTCCATGTAAAAAGCCCCTAAAATGGTCAGGGCAAAAGAAAAGAAAAGCTAATTACTACTACATGCAGAAGACATTGACTCAGTTCACGTGTCTCAATGAATCACTACATTACACGTGGCAGAAAACGTTTTAACTCTCTTCGTCTCTGCATTTTTGCCCCGGAACGGAAAAGAAACTTTGAATACTGCAAAAAGACTCTCTCTCTCTCTCTCACTCATTCTTTTGGTGCCGCCATGGATTTTCATCGGAGCTGGGTCATGTTTTTGATCCTTGCATTGTTATCTCAAGGGACAGTATCAATGCGGTACGAGCTGAAATCAGGACAAACGAAATGCTTCTCAGAGGAAATTAAGGAAAAAGCAATGTCTGTCGGGAAATACTTCATCGTAAACCCTGACGAAGATCATCCTCTTCCTTCGTCTCACAAGATCTCCGTAAAGGTACACATACACTAACAAAGGCTTGATCTCTGAATTTAAATTTTAATTTGAGTGTGTTTTGATTTTAGGTGTTGACGATAGAAGGTACCAAGGGTTTGCACGAAGCCGATAAAGTGGATTCAGGGCAATTCTCGTTTACTGCGTCTAAGAGTGGGACTTTTCTTGTTTGCGTCTCGGCCGTTGATCATGATCCCAAGACTACCATGACCCTTGATTTCGAATGGAGGTCTGGTGTTCACTCTCTTCACTCCAAGGATTGGTCTAAAGTCGCCAAAAAGAGCCAAGTCGATGTAACTGCCTCAATGTCTCAATGTCTCTGTAATTGTGTTGGTTTGGTCTGTTTGATCTTGAAACTACATGATGTTTCTGCAGATGATGGAGTTGTCGGTCAAGGACTTACTAGAAACTGTTAGTTCCATCAGCGAGGAGATGTTTTATCTCCGTGATAGGTAAATACACAAACAACAAACAAATCTTTTACCTTAGTTTTTGTTTGATGATGAGGTTATATAATACTTTATCAGGGAAGCAGAAATGCAAGAATTGAATAGGTCAACAAACTCGAAGATGGCCTGGTTTAGTGTCTTGTCGATAGGGATTTGTTTTTCCGTGGCTGGTCTGCAGTTTTGGCATTTAAAAACTTTCTTCGTGAAAAAGAAACTCATCTAAATTATAATCATAATAATATATATATATATATACATACATAACATCATACTCATATTGTGCTAAGACTTAAAAAGGCCATTAGAGAAGCTATAACTTTATACAACTGATGTATTCATATTCTGAAGTGAATAAACTCCAGTGATCTGGTTTTCTCAATCCTCTTCAGAATCTTCAGGAACCACAGCTTCTGGTTCATGTGTAATACGTCCCAACATTTGAGAATACCCAGGAACCACAGCTTCTTGTTCATGTTTATGAGCAAACAAACATACTTGGTGATTGCAAATTTCGACCTTTCTCCTTTTCTTACCAATTTGATTTTCTTCTTCCTCAGCTCCACTACTTGCTATAACTCTTTGTACCTCCTTGACAATTTCCTTGACAAAATCGGCTTCAGAACTGCCACAAAAGCATATCTAAATTCATAGGCTATTCTTCAAATTTCTGTAGAAAATAAAAAGAAGAAAATACCTCTGGTCTCCTAAAGACAAACCCATCTTGTCTGAGATACACTCTAAGGCTTCTTTCCATTTCTTTATCTGATCTCCACTAGAAGCTCTCGCAAGCATCCAGAAGTTTTCACCAAACTCCCCTGTCTGTTTCTTAACATCTCTTGCTCTCACTTTGTAGAAGATTGGAATGACTTGAAGCTTATCTTGATCCGCAAGCGTCTTAATCTTTACCAACTCGTCCATACACCAGCTCGATTCCGAATATCTATAATTGAGATGATGTATAATTCTTGAATGTTTTGAAGATATTGTGAAAGAACAAATACTAAACCTGGTAGAGAAGATAGCCAGCGCGATCCTTGACTCTTGGATTCTTTCAAAGAAAATTTCAAAACCTTTGCCTCTCAGTTCGTTTTTGTCTACGAAGAAATTGATCTGGTGCCTCTCGAAGGCATCACTGAGATGGCTTATGAAGTTGTATCGCAGCTGTTCTCCTCGGTAATTGAAGAACACCTGATGGACTTCAGCTGGAGATAATTTTCTCATTGATGCATTGAGGATAAGGTGCTGCAATGCTAAATTTTCAAGGGTGATAGTCAAAATATTAGGGTCCTAATCAAAACATAGATAAATTAATTGCACTATTTTTTTTTTTTTTTTTTGGTTTTCTGTTTATAAAGGGAGAAGAGAAACAAGTTGGAGCTTTGGATTCCTACTAAAATTAAAAAGAAAAAAAAGTAGGAAAAGCAATTTGTCAACTTTAAAGAACCATTGGACAATTTGTCCTAATATTAAGCAAGAAATGGAAATAAAAAAACTAATGAAACATGACGTTTAGTTTCAAGGACGTGGTTGATAACTTGATATGATCTTGGGTCATTCTTCTATTTGATTTGACGCGCCCACTCGATTGAAAAAATGTTTGACAAAACATGCTACTAGAAACTTTTATCAAAGCCAAAAAATCTTGGCTTTTTCAGTGTTCAATTATCACTCATCTTTTTGGTGATCATCCTTCACTTGAGTTCCTTTCCTCGAGAAGAATTAAGGATGTTCCAGTCCACTTTATTTAAGACTATTATTCCAGTCCACTTGACAGATTTATGGATATCCAAATCTACATCCGCCCAAAATAATTTAAAATTGATAAAAGAATTATATTAATAAAATTATAAAAATACATAAATATATAAATAAAAATGTAATTAAATAGAAAATATCAATGAAAACCATTAAAATTTATTCGGACTTAATCTGAATGTTTATATTGATCTAAAATAGTGTGAAATGGACTAGATATATGTCAATATGATAATTCTACAATAAACCACCTACAAGTCTACAACGATGAATGGAATTATTCGGCTAATCCTTTCTATAATTCTTATGTGATTAATCTTGATGCTTAAAGGTTTTAGAATGAATGTAAATCTAATTTAGATTTCTATTAGAAATTGTTAAGAAAAATTGCAATTATACAATTATATTTTTCTTTAACATTTGTTTTCAGATAATTAATATGAAAGATGTTATTGTATAATCAATTTTTTTTTCTTCTATTCTGTTTAATTATATAAAATTACGGTACACAATGACACATGCCACATCAAATTTAATAGGCAGTATATGTTCTACTAATACATACTGTATATACTTAATTACTCTCTTCACACGATTCGAACCACTCGGACTTTGCGTCTTGATGATAATAGCTCGTTCAATCTCCCAATTTCATCCATCTGTTGCTTTATTTTCTAAAAAATCACATAAATTTCAATCAAATACCAAATTTTAATTTCATTATAACTACTAAAAACTCAAGAATTAATTAATAAACTTAGTAAATACAAACCTGATCTTTATCTCTGAGCAGAAGAAGCAGATATCTCAGCTTCTCGTCTTGTAATCTTTTCCACCATCGCATCAGTTTCACACAGACAAGGCTCGAGACCAAGATGAAACCACCGGTGAGACTAAATGACCAAAATACCCTTCTACGACTCACGTAATCACAGCGTACCCTCTCCAAGAACCCTGAGTTCTTGATCAGTCGGTTCTTGGCAGCCTCGATCACGCGCCACGGAAGAGACAGATTCACGGCGGTGGATGATTCGCCTTCTTCTTCTTCTCCGACGGTGGGCATAACATAATCTTCGTCATCATCATCGTCGTTGTCCGGTGTACTTTCACGGCGGTGGCTTGGTTGTAATTTTGGTGAGTCTTGAGGGGTAGATGCGTCAGTTGGTGAGCTCGTGGGTGAGTTTTGTATGACTACCCATTCACCGAATTCTTCTTCATGCTCTGCCTCTTCGTTGTTCATTATTTTTGGATAATGCTCTGCTTTTTTGTGTGTTGTTTATATATGACATCATCTTGAAGTTTCTATTCTCTTTTATTTACAAATATCTTGTAATGATATTTTTGCTATTTGGGAACCAAATATCTAACAGAATGATAGTGACACTATTGGTCTATACTATTCAATTTATATTTTTTTCCCTAAATAAATCTATAAATATTTAGTAATTTATACATCACATAATTTATTTATATACTCATTAGGATATTTATAATTTAACTTATAGTGACTAGAACTCGTAATATAACGGTTTGGGATAATGTCATTATTGTATCTTCTCATAATTCGAATCCAACTAAATATATCAAACAAAAAAAAAACCCTTTAAAAAAAAAAAAAAAACTAAATACAGAATATTGTTAGGATTGTTGATTAAAAAAAATCATTTAAATTGACATGATTCATTGGTTGAGTACGTAGTTTTAATAAATTTAGCACTTCAGCATGTTTATGAATTGATGTTGGGTCATTTATGCATCTTTAATAATTAGGATTAAATGACATGCACGATTAGATTAATTATATGTTAGTCTACGTTCGAATCCTTTCTTATAAGCCTACTTCTCCTCTTATGTAGATTGTTTAGAAAAAAGCTTTTAAAATTTTGAAAGATGTTCCACGATTGTATGAATTGTTAACAAAAAGATTGTATGAATGGTTAATAAGTACAGGTACAAAGCTAGCTTAATTATGATCTCTTTCTGTTTAATTTATAATCATAACATCTAGTTCATTGCATTCTTCATCAATTCATCTTTTTCAGCATCAAAAGTTTATGGAAAACTTAGCTTTCGCAAGTCAGGAAACGAACCAAACATCCATGTTCCTGTTACTTATTCAATACCACATGGTACCTCCTATTTCCAAATTATACTTGAATATTTTTCTTTCTTCCAACATCCAAACAAACAGAAAAGGAAGAAGAGATAGCATTAGTACCATAGCAATATTGAAGTGAAATATTTATCCAAAACTAACAAAATCTAAGGAATTTCTAGTTTACCAACCAAAAGAGAAACCTAGAATTGCGATTTTCATTTGATAGCAATATTTTGGTAGCATTAGCAGCTAAACTGAGTTTTTATTTTTTTTAGTTTAAAATATTAGAAGAATTAAAGTATCTCGAACATAGGACAAAGACACTATAGTGGATAACATTAGGTACACAGCTTGAAAATTGTGGGGGAAATTAGGTAAGTGAAGTTGGCAAAAGAAATTTTGTTAAACAGCGTAATTGGCTGATTTACAAAGATGGAAACAGTTTTTGGTGCAATGAAGAGAAAGAAAAACTCAAAGTCTAGTTGTATTAATGAGGCATATGGATCTGTCAATTCTGAATTCGATTTTCATTGGAAACTAAGTTGATGTTGTTTGATGCAATGAAGATGAGACTCATGTTGTAGACCTCATTATAAAACTCATAATCGGACTGGTCATAAATATTATTTCCCAATAGGATTAGTTGGATTTCGATCCACACAAATCCTAGTTAACAAACAAAATATGAAGAAAAAAAAAATTTATTTTGGTTTTCATGCATTAAATGCTTTTCAAAATAGCATCTCAAATTCATTAAAACATTTTTTTTTAGTTGTCAAATATCATGTATGCAAAATTTTATAAATCGTACCACGTTAGTTTCGTTAGATCAAACTCAAATCAATGAACCCAAACATGTTTTTTGCAAATAAGTTGCCATATTGTTAGTGTTCTTACCCTAATCTTTTTTGCCTAGTAATACTTAAAATGTTAAATTCTATGTTTATATTCATTTTTCAACGTCCCTTCAGCATAATGTATATTAACTAGATAATAACTATGGTCGTTTTGGGTATCAAGAAAATTCAAGCTTAGAATCTCGTAAACTAAAGGGGATAAGGTTCAATGATTCCAGAGGTAGAGTAAACTTCATCTTTGTGAACAGTGAAGCACAAGAGATATCAAATGCTTTTGCAACATCGCAACAACTTCCATCTTCTCCTACTTTGATTTCGCATAGTAATGAACGTTCTAATTCTCTACGATCCATTGTTATTCAGTAGTAAATCATTAATCCTTTTACAATTAAAGTTTTACAATTAAAGTTGCACGAGAGCAAACGAAATATTTACTACTAAAGAAAAGAAAATAACATAATGGTGATTATCAGTTTTATTACGAGGTTTTATTGATTGTACTTCTTTATCTTCATTTTATTAATTCGTAATCTGAAAAAGAATCTAACACTTGGATTGAAGGAAATTCGGATTTATTTGTTGTTGTTTTTTTCTGCTAAATTTGTTAATATTCATGGAGAAAAGTTTGGTTTTACAAAAGAGCTTAACCTATTACAATTGAGATCTTGCCAAAAAAAGAATAACAAACAAGGAAGTAAATATTTGGGATGGTAACAGAGCTGCATTAGATCCATAAAATCATAAGATCTTCCAAGGTCTCCTTGCATTTATAGTGTTATTTATCTCGCGATCGATATCTCTCAAAATGAACATGGGAGGAATGACTTGTTCATTGGTTTCACAAATGATATAGCACAACTTGGACTAATATCTTCCTTAGCAAAGTCGAAGAGGTGTCTAAGTTTGTAATAAACATGCGTTGAGGTGGATTTTTTGAGGGCTTCCAGATAACCATGTCGTAGTTACAACTTAGGAAAGTCGAATCCATTTGTTTTGTAAGCACTAAATTATATGGCGAAATTGTTTTTGGATAATCGTCTTGATTTATACTCTGGTAGTATATATGCGTGACATATCTCCTCTTACTAACTTGTATAAATGAATGATTTTACTAAGATAATACAAAATTAGTTGTACTCGTCTCACATTGAAATAGTTTTAATCGTTCGAAACCTTACTACTGTGTCGTCATCATCATTTGTAGATATATATATATAGGAAACATAGACGATCATGTATAGATTCAGAGAAAAATGAAAATACCGATCAGACCAAACAATCCGCCTTTCTATTATTTCCCTGTTAAATGTGAACTAAAGAGAAAAGAAAAAAGAAAAATTCTGAATTGAATAAACTAAATTTTTCTAACACCAGATCGAACTTTGACTAGACATCTGGATCTTGGATTAACTTCGCTTCGCTAGGTCAAAACAATCAGTCACAAAAGTCAAAACAATAACAATGATACACTTTAGTAATGTTGCAGTTTTATTCTCCACCTATTCCATTTTTTAATATTATAAATTCAAGAAAACTATATGACTTGCTTAAGATACGCGTAGCGACGTAGGGTTGAATCCAGTCAATCCGGGCTGGGTCGGGTCGGGTCGGGTCGGATCAACCAGTACTAATTATCTTGAAGCAAGTCGTGGTCCAATAGTTTTCTCGAATCTTCTGTAATTTCTCTTCGTCTTCAATGGCGACGACCACATCTCCCCCTCCTCTTCCTCCGGTGGATCTCTGGGTGGTTCTATCGGAATCAAAGAGAATAATCAACGCTCACTCACGCCACTTCCTTGCTCTCTCCGTTCTCTTCCTCCTCCCGCTCTGCTTCTCCCTCACCGTTTACCCCTCCGTCTTCCTCCTCGTCACCGACCAGTCCTCCGTCTCTCACAACACCGTATCTCTCCTCCGCGGCGGACTCCGCGGAGATCAACCACCACCGAGCACGGATCCCGATACCACAACAGTGCTTCTCCTTCTGATTGCTTACATCGTTGTCGTCACCGTCTTCAATCTCTTAGCTGTAGGATCCATCGCTTATAGTGTGTTTCAAGGATTCTATGGAAGACCTGTGAAGTTGATCTCTGCAGTGAAATCGAGCTTCAAATCCTTCTTCCCTCTTCTCGCAACCCTAATTTCTTCCAATTCCATTTATTTTGGGGTTTTTCTGATTCTAGGGTTTGCAGCTTTCTTATTGATTAAGCTAATCCAGCTTGTTCATCAATTCGATTACTCTTCTCCGTATTCCCAAGCTTTCATCACCTTAGCGACGTTAATCTCGATCGTAATCGTGGTTAAGCTCTATGTCAATTGGATTCTTGCTTGGGTTATTGTCGTTGTTGAATCCGTTTGGGGCTTAACTCCATTGAAGAGAAGCAAAAGCTTGACCAGAGGAATGGAGCGAGTTTCACTCTCTCTAATCATCTTCTTCGGTGGAATACAATCCATCCTCGTCTGGATCAGCACTGTGGCTGCTTCTGCTCAGATGGACGATGACGGAGACAGCGGCAAGCTGTGGTGGACCAACGCCTTCTTTGTTGTGCAGATTGTGATCACATCTGCGTTTCTAACGCTTTTGATGCTGTATAATCTGGCTGCAACAACCGTGATGTACATGTATTGTAAAGCTGTTCATGGTGAGCTTGCTTGGGAGATAGCTGAAGAGTTTGCGAGGGAATACGTGAGCTTACCTTTTGATGATGGTAAAGTTCCTCACTTGGTCTCTGTAGCTTACAACAATGTCTGATGAAGAAGCAGCATCAAAAGCTCTTGTTTGTTTTTGTTGTTATGGGGTTTTTAGTTGTTGTTGGAAAGATCTGAGCTTTGTGTTTGATAAAGCAACTTTGTGTATATTTAGTGTTACGACATCATCAGACAGACTTTTGTTATGTGTATGAATGATCCAAATGTGTGGCCATTAAGTGGGGATGTGTTACAATCTATTTACCGTTATAAATGGGGGCAACCAAATCCATTAGTCGATTCGAGATCTTTAAAGAATTGTCAGGCTTCTTTATCAGCCAACTGTTCATTACTCATGAATTCCACAAAATGCAATTAATCTTCCATGAAAGATTCCTTTCAGCTGACATTGTTATTACAAATCCAAAAACTTCTCATCCTAAATGCATCATAGACTTTTTATTGATAAGTTGATGTTGAGCCTTCCCAAAAAAAAGTATCATACAGAACAAAAGGATTCCTGTAATTTTGCCCTTTCCGATGATGTACAAAAGAATACACATTAGACCAGAATCTCTTGATCTGGTTTTTACATTACCACCTAAAAGCTTTTAAGTTTACACAAAAGATTCCAACTTGGAGACAAAAAAAAAACCATACCTTGTGAAAGTGGAATATATTAGAGTTCTTCTGTGCATATGAGCCTGTGGATATTGCGTAAGCATGTAAATACAACAGGTTCAGTAGCCAAAAAAGGATTGATTAGGCTCACAGAAGCTCAAACCCCTCCTTCTCCTCTCAAGTGATTTGCTCTTCTTTAAGTCGCAGACACGCAACGGGCTGTTGTTGATTCAAGTTAACTGTCGAGGTGTTTTGTGAATTGTTATTTGGTCTTAACTGATGGCTACTGCTTCTAGCTGCTGGAACGTCATGGTTATGTTTCCCTTCATATGTTGTTACAACAGCTTTTGGGTCATTTGCTGCTCTCTCTACATGTTTCCTCACTCCACATGCTGGTGTTGTACACTTATAGTAGCTCCTGTGGATTAAAGAAAGAGCATTACGAATTTTTACTCCAATGAAAATCTGTAACTCGCTGGCCGGGATGTAGTCTCACCTGGGATAAGGATTTCCTTTGACTACTTTCTGTCCGTACTTGCGCCACCTATATCCATCATCTAAGAGATCAACTTCACTCGTCGTCTGGACAATAATTCTCGGCTCTGTCACAGTTCTATGAGAAGCAACAGCTGGTTCAGAAACCCGAACTTCTATATTTCTGCAACATTTGTAAGATTTGTTTGAATCTCATCAGCAAAACCATAACCAATAAGAAAGGGAACAGTCACATATATTAAAAATACATATATTTTACCTTCTCTTGAGATCAGGCTCATCCTCGTGTCTTTCTCTCACACTAGTCTCTGCATTACCGACCTCCTCACCATCACTTGCTTCAGACAACTGCTCTGTCGTTGTAACCTGGCTTGTTTCCTGGTCTCTCTTAGTCTTGTTGAGACTGCCATTATTGGTTTGAAACTGAGATGCAGTATCAGAACTTTTTGAGTTCCCGGTATTGTTTCCACGCTTATTGTTTTGAGGAGGATCATGACTGTGCTGACCCTTGTAGATGATTTCCGTTACTTGTCCATCGAGAGATCTCTCGACTTTCTTCTTCACAGGACAGGCGGGATGTGTACATTTATAATAACTCCGAGGGAAGTCGCTTCCTTTCACTTGCTTCTGCCCGTATTTTCTCCAGTTGTATCCATCATCAGCTGGCTTGTCAGCAGTTTGAGGCTGTGACCGATGCTCAGAGACTGATATCTCTGAGGTTTCTCTCTGAGAATCTTGAACCGGGGCTGGAATCTGAGACCGAAGTCCAGAAGAAAACGATGGAAACTCGCTCAACGAAGTCTGTTGTTGCTGTTGAGTAGAGGAAGGAAACTCGAATTGTGGTTGCATTTGGACATTAGTAGTGCCTTGAACTGCTTGTGCAGTGACTTGTGCTAAGGCTTGTTGGTGTGTCATACCAAATGATCCCTACACAGAAAAAAAAAAAAAAACATTTATTTAACTTGAGAACATCCCAAGCACACAAACAAAAACAACAAATGCAAGAAAATATATGAAATTCATAAAAAGAAAAGATTCAAGATTTGGAAAAGAGGGTCAAAGAAACAAAACTAATGGTCACTAAGAGCAGAATCTGATTCTCTCGACACTGAAGATGTTCTTTGTCTGAAAATCACCTACTGTCCAAATATATAACACCGAGAGTCTAAAGATTCAGATTCTTAAGAACGTCCCTAATTGATAAAAAAAACAAATTTGAAGAACATTATTCTAATGTTACAATTTGTATTGATTTGGTAAAAAACCGAAGAGAAACAACAAAAAAAAAACCGGAAATAGCAAGAGAATATCCAAAAATCCCATAAAGTCCTCAGCTTTCTGTTACCAAAAACAGAATTCCGAAGTAACGACAAGAAAAAGAGGAGAAAAATTCAATGTCAAGTGTTGAAAATCAAAATTGACACCTGAATGGGTGAGAAAAGACTCAAGAAGCTCGGAGAATCCATAAGCGTCGCCGGACTTAATCCCGGCGGCACAGTGAACATCGTCGGTGGCTGAGTAATCATCAACCCCGTTGGTCTGTTTTGCTTGAACCTCGGGTCAACATCACCGTCACCGACAGAGCTGACAGGTGTCTGATGAACACTGACGGCGACGGCGGCAGCAGCAACAGCAGCAGCCGGAGAAGCCATGGCTCCGGCGAGAAGCTGAGAGAAAGACTTGAACTCATCAGGATCAGAGAAGAGATGGGAGACGAGAGTCATAGGACCGGGACTAAATCCAACGCCGCCACTAAAAAACATTTCCCCAAATGGTCGTGGAGGAAGTGAAATCGTTGGCCGTGAAGCTCCGGTGGATGATTTCGAAGCTTGTTGTTCCTCCTCCTTCTCCGCCATTGATTCCGATTTGAAGATAAAACCCAACTCGCACAAAAAAAAGATTTTTTTTTCTTTCTACCTTTTTGTTTCTCTGTACAAAAATCAATTCGTGTCGTGTTCCAGTTTCATTTTCCCTTTTTAATTCTTTTTAATATAATTCTTCGTCTGCAGTGTTTTAATGGAGAGATTTTTTACGATTTTTTTTTTTTTTTTTTTTTTTTAAAACANATTTTTTTCGATTTTTTTTTTTTTTTTTTGTCTAGAAGCAGATCTCGAAAAATGATAAAACGTGAATTTATTTTTAATTGGCAGTACAAAAGTCTGCGGTGCAGATATGGAAGAGTAATCTCTTTTGTCTTTTCCGTTATCCTTCATTTTATCCGCTACTTTTTTTTTTCTTGTTTAAATTGTTTTCTCTTATCTGATTTAATTGACTTTAAGAAGAAAAAAAAAACTAAAAAGAGTAACTTCAAGAAAATGACACTCTTTCATAATGAATGCTAAAATAATTCTAACTTTAAATGTGGTTAAAAGAAAATAAATATCTTAACTTATTACCATATTGGCAATAAAAAAACTTTTATAAAAATAAAAATTTACTATCAAAGAAAAATATATAGTGATCGGCACATGTACATTTTTTTTTTTAAAGTACCAATAAAGTGTTCATTTTTGAATTATATATTGTTTGATTTTGAAGATTTAAGATATAAGAATCTTAAGTAAATAGTGTTATTATTTTCAAAAATATCATTACACTGAGTTGAATCCGACCGGTTCATATTAACCCACAACCTGAAAGCTTGTTTGTTTCATTCGTTAGTCCGATTTTTAAAACATTGAGAGAGGTGGATTAATCTTTATATATATGTAATGACACATTTTTCTACATTATAGTTTGCTATCTATATAACAAAGAATGAATATGCACAAAAACAGCAATTCCTCTATTTATGGTTTTGTAATGGCATTATTTTGGTAGCTAACTTCAAAATTTAGGCTCTTTTGCCAATTTAATCTTCAGAATTCTATAAGCTATGTAACAGTTAGAGGTTCGTTTATTGAAAACAAAGCAGATTCTTGAATGATTTATTTGTGGTATACATTTATTGAGTGTGTCAAATTCTGTTGTCCATTTTTGGTGCAACTTGTGATTGGCCAATAAGGGAAAGAGAGTTTACAAAAAGCGTCGGTCTATGTCGGCAATTACAGTTTTATCCTTGAAAGTGAAGGAGAGTTTATGCATAGCAAATCAACAGCAGCTCCAAGCACGACTCGACTAGATTTAATTTAACAAATTTGTCTTAGCCACGTTCTGCAAATCATAATCTGCCACGTGTACACTAAATAGACCGGAGTTTATGATGGTCGTTTTCCGCCTAATCTCATAAGCAGCTAGCTTTTTTCTCCAGGCAAAACACAAGTTTGCTCCTGCCGATAATAATTTATCATGACAACGAATTTATAAATTACAATGTATATATTTTGGCAAGATAGATTTGAATATTCAAGAATTCGATTTCGTAGATAGACGAAAGAGGAAGCGTGAGGGTTAAAACTTAAAAGAAAGAGAGAATAAAATTTGGCTGGTAAAAACAACGAAAGAATCAACTTGACTTTTGGAGGGCCTAATTAGGTTTGAAAATGGGCCAAGAAACAATACTGTACATCCTTAATATCTGTGGGCCTCACGTGGAGCCCTTTCCATTCATTGTCATTTGTCACAGAGGACCGAATCTCCGTCTTCATATAAATCACATCAGTCATCAACAAAGCAAGGAACCATTTCAACATTGTTCTGAATCAGATTGATAGAGAAATTCTTTTGATAACCAAGTAATTTTGGACTTCACATTCACAATTTATCTGAAATAGTTAACGGAAGTAGCAGTAACAATGCCATCTAAGGGGACAACAGGACGAAGGTCATTATATAGTTTGATCAGTTATGTGACCAATCAAAATCATAGTATTATCTTATATTCAATGTTGCTGAAGTTTGATATGTGTTTGTGGTTACTTGCATAATGAGAGTTGTACAAAACACATTTAACCAAAATGAGAGTTATATATATACCTCTTCCCAAGATGTGCATATAACCAATATGATGAAATTTATGAATCAAATATGACAAGCGTCTAAAGAAACCCTTAGAACTCTCCAACAACTTTGATAGCATCATGAGGCGTGTCGTAAACGTTCTTGGATCGAGATTTCTTGACACCAGCAGTGAACCATAGCTTGTCGGATTTCGAGTTCTCAACTGAAATTGTTGTGACTTTAACCCAAACCAAAACTTTTGTCTTCATGCCTTCCACACCCATCAATTTCCCTCTAAGCAAAATCCCTTTCACGCGTGTCGCGTATCTTATCGCTGATCCATCTCTGAATGTGACTTCGCATGGTGTAGAGAAGAAAACAGTAATTTTGTTCTTTGTCTCATCGAACTCGTAGCAGATTATGTTTTGTGGGAAGAGTCCTGGTGGTAAGTTGTATTCTTTAAGGAGATCTGGTAAGCTTTTGAGAGGTTTTCCTGTTCCAAGTAAAAGCAGAAAATGAATTTATGAGGTTAAAACTTCTATGTTTTCAAAATGTTGTCCATGAGAGCAAGATTGGTGCTACCTTTAAGCTTGTTGAAAACCCATTTTGCTTTCTCTTCAACAGTACTGGAGAAAGTCTGGAAAAAAAAGAAAAAATTGAATGACCCATTATATATCCAATATTAAGGCAATGGAAGAAGACACCTAAGGATACATGAAAGTTAGTGATTTGAGGCAATAGAACATCACAATAAATGTGCAAGATTGAACCATGATGCCAAATAAAAAGCAAAGCCTACAAACACAAGACGCTTTCTAAGAATCATGTCAGTTAAGTAGTGAATGGATGAGAAGCTTGGTAAGATGAAATGGAAAATAATGTAACTTGGAATTGATATCAGGAACAGGAACACAAATTCAAGTCATTAGATATTTCCAGGCTTGGTGTAGTAAAATACTAAACTTCTTTAACTGGAAACCACAAAATTGAGAGTTAAGCAGTAGACATCTATTCGTAAAGATGAGCTCAATTAAAAAATCTTTGTTTTCCTTGACATCAACTTGCTAAAAAATTGGACTCTAATGGATCAAAATTCTGAAGAAAATTCTAGTAATTTTAAGGTTCAGATATACAATTCTCACAAATTTTTTGAAACATCCACTGAAGTAGAGTTCACAATAGAATCCCATCTTATAAACAACTAAAAGGTAACAAAGCCCACTAATATAAAAAAACGCATGCAAAAACCCAGAAGCACTCACAGTGAGGTCATTAGTGATGTTTGTGAGCTCTTCCTTGGCTTTCTTGGAGATCCATGAACCTCCCACTTTAAAGCTCGTCACTTTCGTTAACGCCTTCTCCATTTTCTTCTCTCTCTCAAAAGAGACAAAACAAAAAGTGACAGACTCACATTTTCCCATTGCCCAAACCGAAATTAGTTATGGTAGTAGAATTATCGATATGAGGGTGTATTGGTAATTTCCTTACCTAGTTTAATTTGTAATCCAACTAATTTCCGCTATATTGTTGGCTAACTTTCAAATGACGAAAATGTATCGATGAAGATTGATTTAACCTTCTGACCTAAGAAAAAGACTCATTTAACCGTTCACAGAATTTGAAATTACTTAAGTAAACGTTTTAATTTTGAGCCAAAACGAAAAACCGGAAATTTAGCAACATTTGTTTCAAATAGAAAAGCGTAAGCTTAACCACTCGAGGGTAGGCTAGTGGTAGGACGGATTCCTGGTTGAGGGTGAAATTCCCAATACGCCGGGTTCGAATCCCCACAGCTGCAAACTCCCTCAGTGGCCACCGTAGCAATTTAAAATCGGGCAATGCGGCCTCCAGGAACCACGCTTGCCGCCTCCGGGACGCACGATGTGGGCTAGTCTGGCCCATTGGGCTGAGATACCTGGGTTATCAAAAAAAAAAAAAAGCGTAAGCTTGACGTTAAAAAAAAAAAAGAAAAGTGTAAGCTTAGTTCTCACGCGAATAAACTGATTGGATAATGATTTAGATGCCATGGGTCCCAGTGAAAACCCCATAATTCCAGCCTTCCAGGTTCCAGCACACAAATAATTTGGCTAACTCATTCCCAACTCATTACATACGCCTAGGCAAAATATCCGGAACTAAGAATGAAACGGAACCGAATTAATAAATACCCAAAACTAAAATAACTGGAACTAAGAATTAAATCGAAACCGAACCAATAAATATCTAACACGAAATCCGAACTGATTTGAGTTTAACCTGGTACTTATTTGACATTTGGTTCAAATACGTTTATGTCTCAAACCCTATACTTTCCACAATAAGACTATACTTTCCACACTTGGACTGCTCTATAGGATTGAACATACATTGAGACGGAATCTGCTCCCATGGTTCTCACTTGCGCATGCAACAATTTATCAAATCTGGACAAAAAGATATTATAAGTTGCACAACCAAACTTCTATCCCTCGTGGAATCATCTCAAAGGACATTGATAGACAAATCAGAAACACTATCACAACAAGACGCCACCGGAAACACTTACGAAAACTTAATCATTCGATGGTTGCAATGAGAACTCTTCCCAAGCTTTTATTCCTATTTTATTTTATTACATCTTGTTTTTGGCAAGGCTTCAAATTATATAGGTTAAGCAAATTTGTCAACCTCGACACTTCATTCCGTTAATGATATTTACATTTCTGGCAAGAAAAAGTATTTTTGAAAATCGAGACGCATTAGTCTAAGCTTGGACCAAATAACTGGCGGGAAAGTCACTTGGCCGGGAGAAGTTGTAAACGGCGAAGACCAATGCGCTCAGTCTCTCAATGGGCTTCTCCGATCAGAAGACACCTGTTTCGCGTCCCATTTAGGACATTCCACCAATTGATTTCACCCGAAGCCAATGATGACTCCATTACTTACGCTGCTTCGGTCCCCTCCTTCTTCCTTCTAAGTAAGTGCACGAACATTGACTCTCTGAGGAAAGCTCACGGGATGTTTACCGGAAATGGACTTGTGAATGATCTCTCGTGTGCCACCAAGATCGTTAGTCTATATAGTTCTTTTGGGTATACAAAAGATGCCCGCTTGGTGTTCGATCAAATTTCCGAACCAGATTTCTATTCGAAAAAAGTCATGCTCAGATGTTATGTCTTGAATGATGAGAGTTCAGTGGTCATCAAGTTTTATGATTTCATGAAGAAAAAGGGATTCGTATATGATAATATTGTTTTCTCGATAGCTTTGAAAGCGTGTACTGAGCTGCAGGATTTAGAGAATGGAAAGAAGATACATTGCCAGATTGTTAAGGTCCCAGGTCCTGATGATATTCTGTTGACTGGTCTTCTTGATATGTATGCTAAGTGTGGAGAAATCGAGAATGCTTTTGAAGTGTTTGACGGTATTACAGTGAGGAATGTGGTTTGTTGGACTTCGATGATTGCTGGGTATGTGAAAAACGACTTGCATAAAGAAGGTTTGGCTCTGTTTAATCGGATGAGGGAAAACTCTGTTTTGGGTAATGAATATACTTACGGTACTCTAATGACAGCTTGCACAAAGCTTGGTGCTTTACATCAAGGAAAGTGGTTTCATGGTTGTTTTATCAAGAGTGGGATAGAGCTCAGCTCATGCTTGGTGACAGCTCTTTTAGATATGTATGTCAAATGTGGTGATATAAGCACTGCACTTCGAGTCTTTAATGAGCATTCTCATGGGGATCTTGTCATGTGGACAGCTATGATTGTGGGGTACACTCATCAAGGAAGTGCTACCGAGGCTCTGAGCTTGTTTCAGAAAATGAAGGGGGCTGGAATCAAGCCGAATTGTGTTACCATTGCAAGTGTCTTATCGGGTTGCGGTCTGATTGGGAACCTTGAACTGGGAAGATCAGCTCATTGCCTGTCCATCAAAGCTGGTCTTTGGGATATAAACATTGCAAATGCTCTGATTCACATGTATGCCAAGTGTTACCAGAATAGAGATGCTAGGTATTTGTTTGAAATGGAGCCAGAGAAAGATATAGTTACTTGGAATTCTATAATTTCTGGGTTTTCACAGAATGGCTCTATCCATGAAGCTTTATTTCTTGTCCATCGCATGAATTCAGAATCTGTGACACCTAATGGTGTTACAGTTGCAAGTCTCTTCTCAGCCTGTGCTTCACTTGGGTCTCTAGCCATAGGTTCCTCGCTTCATGCCTATTCCTTGAAACTCGGTTTCTTGGCATCCTCCAGTGTTCATGTTGGTACTGCACTCCTGGACTTCTATGCCAAATGTGGGGATGCTGAATCTGCTCGTATGGTTTTTGATACTATCGAGCAAAAAAATACAATCACATGGAGTGCTATGATCGGATGCTATGGAAAGCAAGGGGACACAAAAGGGTCCCTTGAGCTATTTGAAGAGATGCTGAAAGAGCAACAAAAGCCAAACGAATCAACCTTCATATCCATTTTATCAGCTTGTAGTCACACTGGAATGGTGAATGAAGGAAAGAAATACTTCAGTTCAATGTACAAAGATTATAATCTCACGCCTTCCACAAAACACTACGCATGTATGGTTGATATGCTAGCAAGAGCAGGTGAGCTTGAGCAAGCCTTAGACATCATCGAGAAGATGCCAAGTCAACCAGATGTGAGATGCTTCGGTGCATTTCTCCATGGTTGTGCAATGCATTCAAGATTTGATCTTGGGGCGACGGTGATCAAGAAGATGCTAGATTTACATCCTGACGATGCCTCTTATTATGTCCTAGTATCTAATTTATATTCATCGGATGGAAGGTGGAGTCAAGCTAAAGAAGTGAGAAATCTGATGAAGGAAAGAGGCTTGAGCAAGATCACAGGCCATAGCACGATGGAAACAGAGTTCTCAGCTGTTGGTTAGTCAGTCGTCATAGCTTCTGTGGATGTACAAAGATGCATATATATACAAAGCAATCTTAGATAAAGTCGATTTTGTTTTAGTGTACAGAGCAAGAACAGTTGTGTCGACTACATTAACAAGGTTATATAATATAACCAACAGGGAACACGTCTGAGCTATGCTTTGACCTATCCTAAGATACTTGCTTTCTCGTGTGGTCTGAGCTCGAGTCTGTGGTTGTGAATTCTTAGGTTTACAGGCGTTCCACTTAATCTTCATCTTGTGAATCAAATGGAACTTCATGCCGGGGTCTGTTGTACTTCTCACGCAATTGTTGGATTGGGATGAAATCTCCAGCTGTGTCCGAACCATAGAAGAGAAAAGAAATGTATGGATGATCAAACCTTTCCTGCAGAGTGCAGAACCACACTCAAGCGTGAGTTAAAAAAAATGCAATGGGGATGGGATTATCCACAACAAGTTTACTCACTTTATCGGGTTTGTCTGGAGCTAATAGATTGTCTTCAGGAACTGTAATTTAGGATCCTTTGTCAGGTGATACTGAGTGTGTTCAATGGTTAAAGATATTGGACTCGAAACTCAGCGCTTACCATATGCCACTAGTAGATCTGGGTGCGTGCGAACATCGACTAGAACCTGCTAGACACAAGAAAGAACCTTAGATATCTGTGTTTTCTTCTGTAGACATGATTTGAACTCTCAGATTGTTCATATGTAATTGAATATGCTGGAAACATTATTTTCAGTTTTCTTCAAACAAAAGTATTTAAAACCATTAGTTCGGAACCAGAACCTGATAAAATGGCTGATTAGATCCGCGAGGCAACTTTTCAACCTCTGCCGCTTCCATCCAGGAGCTTGATTCACAGCAAACTGGATCCATCCCGCAAACTACGGCCCGGTAACCTACAACCAATAACTCAATGTAAGTTACCCAATATGAATATAAACCAAAGTGAGACGCACTAATAATATATGGCAATGTACCAAAAGTTTTGTGTGTAAGTTTCTGTCCCAAACGAAATGCATACTCTGCTTTCTCAAAAGCCAAGGCTTTCGCAGATACGGCTAATGATTCAGCCTCAAGCTTAGAGAGATCATCTCGTATCTTAGCTGCCAAACCATAGTCCTCACTGTCAATGGCATTCTGGAGATCTGCGCTGCGATCATAGCAAATAAAAAAAGAAGATGATATACTCCAACGTCCGAGAAATAAACAAGATGATGTCGTATAAGCAAATAAATAACTAAACAAAAACTGCTCACCGTAGCCTTATAATGCTAATACCCTTGTCTTGAGCTTCACTTTTTGATGATGACCCTCTCTTCCCCTCTTGCAGTCTTATAGCCTCCTCTTCCACCTACCAAACCACAGACGTTTACATACTGCTATGTTGCAATTTCGGTATAAAATACATATACGTCCAGCTAAAAGCTAAAAAAATTGGATTGGATGATTAAAAGTTAAATACTTTTTATAAAATGTCTCACTGAAAGATCATAACATATTACCTCAGTTAGCTTTTCTCTGAGTTGTTGCGCAATGTCGTACTGTTCCAGATTCAACGCATACTACCATTTTGAAACACACCAATAAACAGATGATTCAAAGTTGTTGCACTCAAAAAACCACAATCAATAATGAAGAAACAGCTTTTCGGCTGACCTGTACACGAGTAGCCAAGTCCAGCTGAAAGAAGAAGATCAAAATATCTTCATTCGCACTCTCGCTTCGCTCAGAGCTCGGGTCTAGACCTTGGTCACCTCCTTGAAATGGCCATCTAGCTTCGACCCTCAACAGATTTCTTTGCTTTAGTGACTTCCAGTGGCTTCTAAAGGAAGATGATCTACGCAAGAATTGACACGACACACATCGATCACCAATCAATCCAGAAGATTTCCCTGAATTTAAACGATTCCTCCACGAGCTGTAAACTTGTACACTTCCACAGCTTGTTAATGTGCTCAAAGAGTGAATTTGCACCATTTCAAATCCCAACTCACACTTACCAATCCAATAATCCTTCTACACAAACCCAACAAGAATCAGAGAGAGAGCAAATTTGTATGAGATTCAAGTTCGAAATGAAAGGTGCGAACTTAACTCTAAGAACGAGACGAGTCAAAGTTAGAGAACCAAAATTTTCGGTGATTGAAGCTTACGGGTGGTTAGTGAAGCTTTCAGATGCCGGAAAAACTTGACGATCACCGGAGAATCTCGCCGGAACGAAGGAGCGTTTTTGTCCTCACAGATTTTTGATTTTTCGATCTTATTGATTCAAGGCGCTTTAGGTGGATCAAAAGCGAGCTTTTCTTAAGGCCCAGTTTAGGCCCAAAATAATCATCGCTCGTTCGCACAAAGAACTGGTTCAGATTTTTCTTGGAGTTTTATGTTGTTGACTTGTTGTCAAAGATTTTTTTTGGAGATACAAATCAGTAAACATTCTTGAGGGATGCAGGAATTTAGTGGATTCTTTTTAATGAATTCTAAATTCTATATAATTCATCAAAGTATTGTTCTTTTCTAACATCTTTCATTCATTGAATCAAATCCAAGAGTTATGCTTTTTTTTTTTTTTTTTTTTTTTCTAAAAAATTNTTTTGTTTTTTTTTTTTTTTTTTTGTCATCTAAATAATTATATTAAAAAACGGGAGGAATACAATAGTGGGATACAGGGTTGGAAAACATTGCCGACGGTCACACACGGTGCCCCGGAAACTTAAGCCAGCGGATCATAAGATCCCCAGAGACTAACTGAAAAGACAAACACAATAAGGGAAACAATCAATACAACACAAAATCAAACCTAGAACTTTACATGAGATAAACCAAACACGCTCAACTCCATGGAACAAATGCAAATTGGAAGTCTTCAACTGAAGCAAATAACCTCGTCTTCCTCCTTAGATGAATGAAATCTACCTCTCAGATTAAACGGTGGTTGCAAAATCGGAACAGAACGGGCCAAATTTACTGCCCAAGGAGAACCGATACGACACAAGAATCGCTTAAACAACCAACAAGGGATGAAGACCTCGACCAAGCCTTGTTGTAGGGAACAGGAGCAAAGAAGAGTTGTCTCCGGTGATGATGACAACCAACATCAAATCGAGCCCGAACAGACAACGAGGACTACCAACAGCAAACTACACCCACGAACTGGAAGCGGTAGAGAAAATCTGAGAAGAGAAGGTTTTGATTTTGATTGAACTGAAAGAAGAGACCCAGAACAGCAACATGCAGAGAAAGACCGAAACCAAAAAACACAGATTTCTCCAAAAATTGGAACTAGAATCGTTATATGGAAGAACCACACTGAAAATTAACTAGATCCGGCGATTCAGTCTGCCACAACCACAAATTTGGACAGATCTAAGATTTTTAGCTTTGAAACAAAAGCCCAAAAACTTAAGCAACACAAACAAACAAAAATTAAAAGAGACAAGCGAAGAAGGACCAGTGGTCGGCGCTAAGGGAGCCGCCGGCCACCAGTCACCGGAAAAAGCACAGAGGTAACTTTTGGTTTCTGAAGAGAGAGAAGGTGGAGAGAATATTTAGAGAGAGAGTGCCTAACACACTTTCTCAAGGCCAAGAGTTATGCATTTCTAAGACATCAATAATTATAAAAAATAAATCTAAACTTACATAATCGAACATCAAGGAGAATGATGAAGAAGTAAATTTTGACTATGTTTTGGAAACCGAAGCCTTATTCGCCAACGAGTTATTAAACCCGTTTATTTCCCATTTGTGATATTATTTTGATAATTTGAAAACAGAACAGCATTACAAATTTAACTCTTCAAATTTATGGTTTAATTTCATCATTTTTAAATTAATTGCAAGTCGGCTCAAACTTGAGGGATAATGACTTGGAAATTAATGGCCATATTTTTCCTTGGCCCATATCTATACGCTCAAGTCCAATTACGATTTAATTTTGATAATACGTGTTTAATAGTTATGTAAAGTCAAATACTATATATGTTTAGTTGAGATTTTTTCTATAAATATTTATGTTTTGTTGAATCAGATATTTTGTTATAGAAAAAGCGCCGTTATCGGAAGTCCTATCTTGCCGGTTCATGTTCTCTAGTCTTTGGTTTTAAGAGGTAGATCTCATTCGTATAGGAGGATTGGTTTCCGTAGGCCTTGTTTGTTCCTGCGGTTTGGTTTTGTCAAAGTCTCTTCTTTTAGGATTGTCTNACCCGTTTCTTGTCCTTCTGAAGTGGTTGTTCGGGTTGTGGCATGTGTTTCCCCTGTTTGTTCTGTATTCGATCTTGGTTTCCCTTGTTTGGGCTTAAGTTTCGGCTTAGTATTTCTCCTTAGTATTTTGCAATGTTGAATAAAAAGTTTAGAGAAAAAAAAAAAAAAAAAAGGGGTTAATTTGATGAAGAGTTAAGGAAAGATTCAATTCAAAGCAGGAAGAATATAAAATAATTGAATATAAAATATAATTATGATGAAGACATCAAAGATTTCTTAAACAAACCAGACCGAAAATTCAGCGCGGCAAAATTAGCCAATTCCAAGACCCCCAATTTTAGTTTAGGTTTGTCTCTTTCTTCTTCCTCTCTCTCCAAACAGATTTTGAAGATTTCTCAGAAACAACAATGTTGATTTAGCTCCAATACCCTAGAGAGAAAGAGAGAGAGAAAGAGGTTTGTTTGGTCATCTTTGATTTGAGGTAGAAAGGGGGGGAAACATAGGTGCGTGTGTCTCCAAAATCGGTGGTGCTCGACGTCACGGAGGCTCCGATTCAGCTCCGTCGTCGAAGCACCACCGTAATCGGAGCCATCAACGCGTCGGATCCACCGATGAAGAAGTCTGTATCACATTCAGCGGAAAGCTTAGCAATCTCAGCGGAAACCTCGGGAACCATGGAGGAAGCACGAGGATCAAGGGTCTCTTCAAGCATAAGCCTCGTCCTCCTGCTGAGATCGTCCGTCACACTCGAGATCTCATCGCCCTAGCCCAAACCGAAGACGATTGCGGCGACAACAGAAACTCCAAGAGGTTAGGGATCTGTTCGGAATTGTGCAGGAACATTAGGGATTTGAAATCGATTCTGTATGGTAATAGCGAGGCCGNTGCGACAACAACAACAACAGAAACTCCAAGAGGTTAGGGATCTGTTCAGAATTGTGCAGGAACATTAGGGATTTGAAATCGATTCTGTATGGTAATAGCGAGGCCGAGCCTGTTCCCGAAGCTTGTCTTTTGTTGACTCAAGAGTTTTTCCGAGAAGACACTCTTCGTCCTTTGATCAAATCTCTTCCTAAACTTGATCTCGAAGCGAGAAAAGACGCCACTCAGATCGTTGCCAATTTGCAGAAGCAACAAGTCGAGTGTCGTCTCGTTGCTTCTGAATATCTTGAATCCAATTTAGATGTTATTGATTCCTTGGTTGAAGGCATCGATCAGGGTCATGAGCTGGCCTTACATTACACTGGGATGCTCAAAGAATGTGTTCGTCATCAAGTTGTTGCCAAGTACATACTCGAATCCAAGAATTTGGACAAGTTCTTCGACTACGTGCAGCTTCCTTATTTCGATGTTGCTACGGATGCAAGCAGGATCTTCAGGGAGCTTTTGACCAGGCATAAATCCACTGTAGCCGACTATCTTTCCAAGAACTACAAATGGTTTTTCGCAGAGTACAACACGAGATTNCTCGAATCCAAGAATTTGGACAAGTTCTTCGACTACGTGCAGCTTCCTTATTTCGATGTTGCTACGGATGCAAGCAGGATCTTCAGGGAGCTTTTGACCAGGCATAAATCCACTGTAGCCGACTATCTTTCCAAGAACTACAAATGGTTTTTCGCAGAGTACAACACGAGATTGTTGGAGCAGGGAAGCTACTTCACCAAGAGACAAGCTTCAAAACTGTTGGGAGATGTGTTGATGGATCGGTCTAATTCAGGTGTGATGGTAAAGTATGTGAGCAGTCTGGATAATATGCGAATCATGATGAATCTTCTCAGAGAACCAACCAAGAACATCCAGTTGGAAGCTTTTCATATCTTCAAGCTGTTTGTGGCCAACGAGAGGAAACCAGAGGACATTGTGGCGGTCCTTGTGGCAAACCGAAACAAGATTCTCCGATTGTTTGCTGATTTGAAACCTGAGAAAGAAGACGAAGGATTTGAAGCTGACAAAGCATTTGTTGTGAATGAGATTTCTTCACTTTCTCTTGTAAAGCTCAAACTCGC